>JAODLC010000036.1:21513364-21531475 GCA_026781145.1 Hippopotamyrus pictus | reverse complement strand
TTCAAAACTGCTAATCAAATTGCAACTTTTGAAAATTTTGATTAGCAAAACTGCTAATCAAGTTGAAAATCTTATTTTGAACCCTGCAATGTCAACTATTCTTAAAAAGAAATGAATGACTCACTGATAGATCTTTTCCCAACTCACTCATTCCACCACCATCGTTCAGGTTGAGCTACTAGATGGTTCATATTCAGGTTATAGTTCAAGCAGCAACATAGAATTTGCACTTGATGAATAAGATGATTTAGCATTGACTAACAAGCGATGTTTTGTATGGCATAAAATTGAGACCAGATCATGAGTGTGTAAACATTTAACATTGTCTTCCCTTTAACAAGCAGATTCCCGTAGATTTGCAGATAGTCCTAATTCCTGGCCTGGCGTCAGTTTCACACAGAACAATGCCATTTGTATAAAGGCTGCTGCCCAGATTCTTTCCCTGATAGCTGAGGGTCATTCGGCCACAGAAGAAAAAAAAAAAAAAAAAAAACCTTAAAATACCACAAAAAAAAAAAAAAAAAAAACCACCACACACACAAGGTCTCATTGTCACTCATTTAAAATTAAGTACTACCTGTATCTTTTAAAAATGGGGGGGGGAGCAATACAAAACAATGCATTTCAGGAAAACTGCTACCACCGCTGGCTGGAATCACGCTCACCATGGAAACCCTACCCCAAGGCTGCAGGAGCACTCAACCACACCCGACACTATAAACACAGTCCTGGCAAACGTTAAGCAGCACACACTCAAGATCCGCTGAACTGGTCAGACCAGTTACTTGTGATCGTTAGGGTAAATGAGAGCATATTCTGTGGCAAACACTGCAATCCAAAGTGGAAAAGCTGCAATACAGCACATAACTAATTTATGAAGCACAAGCACAAAAATGATAGACTACTTTCTAATTTTTAACCAAGCAAAAGCCAAGAAAAAGGTTTTTTTTTTTTTTTTTTTTTTTTTTTTAACTGAATTCTCATGTTTTACTCGAATGTTCAACAAAAGCCAATTAAAGCCTAATTACATCTGGGATATATAATGCTTTAAGGCAACAGGGAGAACCACAACCTTTCAGATTCAAGACAAAATGCTGAACTAGTATTATCACCGCCACAAATTCATGTGGGACAAACAGAGCACATGTTAAATACAACCAATCACACCAGAGGGGGCACACACCCTGCCCTTACTCTTTAGAATTCAGAAGGGGGCTGATAAATCTCTGCATACAGTGAATAGGCCTTCTTTACACATTACCACCCAATGTTTTTCCTGAAAGCTACCAACTCGCATACAAAAAGGAAATGCATGATTTGCATTTAATGCCCAACCCAACCAGTTATCCTGGGATGCGCATGATTTTCATAATCTGGTAATTCAGAGCATTTTGGAAGGACTTCCAAAACCCAAACAAACGTGTGCAGCAATCAGCATTTGCAGAACTACACTACAAAACCCCATTGAAAAGGGAAAAAAAATAATCCACTTACGCTTACAGCACACAGCTCGTAATGGGACAAAGTTACAAGGAAATGCAACATTGAACAGAATTACAGGGCAAAAAAAAAAAAGTCATTCCAACAAGCTGACGAGCAGCTCATCACTGGTAGGTAATAATTTACACCAACTCATCTACGCAAAGGCCCTCCCCCTCCCCAGACCCAACAGTCAGGTCTTCTTCCACAGCATTCTGAAGGTCAACCTGGGCTGCTACGTGAAACCAACACTTATCTCTGCCAAAGACAACCATGGAATGTGAAAACTGTGAAGACGTTCGAAGACCGAAATTCCTGCCCCAAAATCATCAGAAAGCTCTGGACTTTAAAGCAGTGGTCACTATGGCAGAGAGCTACAGCTGGCATTTAGCCCCGTCCCCACGCAAAACAAACGTGACGATTATGATCCACAACTAAAGGATGCAGGGCACACAAATTCATACCAACATCTTAAATGTTTTTGAATGCAAGACAAACTAAGATCTGGAAACATCCTGGGAATGAAAGCCCCAAGAGACAGACAAGTAGCTCAGGAAAATCTAGGAGCCATGGAGAAAGGAATGTACCAACAGCATTCCTGGCACACGGCCAGGCCAGCAAGTAATTAGTTTCCAAAGCAACAGTCATGTTCTTAGTCCAAGATTTAGGCAGAAGCAGCATGGGAGGGGGGAATAATGTGACGCCACATAAATGACCTACTTTATCTGATAAGGGAAACTTAAAGGCACAGCGCTACGTTCGAAACTGCCAACATTGCCAGGTAAAAAGGCTCATGGCATCCATAACCCATTAGCAATGGATTACCCAGGTACCCTAACCTGGACAGCAGACTGTACATCAACTCATACACCGATCCATCAAATGGCATAAATTCATACAATCAGATAAATACAACTTATAAACAGCAACCCCGCCTGAACACCAAGCATTAAGATCATGAAATTACACTAGATGACCCAAAGAACCACCCTGAAGACACGACAAAAGCAATATAAACAGTATACCTCAGTAAGGAAATGTTTGTGTGGTTAGTATTAAAGAAATCCTTTCAAATCTGTGGATTTACGTTAGAGTAAGACCACCACACCAGAGCGGATCTTCAAATGAACTGGTTCTGCTAAGCCATCTACACTGATAACCTATAAGTCATCTGTATTAGTATTACAGCTAGTAGGACTAATGAGTTTAGGTACAGAATCCACTTTAAGGCTGGTAAGCCATCTAAGAGTTTAACAGTCAACACTAGCTGGGTAACACAGCCAATAAGGGCAGCACGCAGAGAGATGATGTGCATCAAGGAGTATGTGAGTGCTAATGTTTCACAACTTTGGGGGACTTCACATTAAATGCACCACATACATCCATAACTATACAAATCAAGTTTAACAAAATTATTTAAAAAGTTAGTAAACAAAGTATTCCTGCTTCCTAAATGCTGTCATTTTCTAGATTAAATCATATTTGAACAGCAACTACCTTTGAGCATAGTGCTAGAACATAAACCAGGTGGATAGACTAATGCCATTGGTACACACCATGAAACACAATACTGCAATGCAAGATGGTTCCCAGCCAATACCCTCAAATGAATTGGTGCAGGGGCAAGCTACTACAAATACAACACCAGCAGGTATAGATGCACTTCCGAGGGATGAAGACTAAGCAGACCAGAGGTTTCTCTAAATGTCACGTTACTTGGGTTAACGGTGGATCGATGGGGAACTTTTGGCTAATACCAAACAATCACTTGTCCAAAACCCAATAACTGGACAACCTCAGTGCTCTATAAATCTGTAGGGAAACTGACATCACAAACATTACTTCCTGACATCTTGTGAATGTGTGTAGCAACCACACTAATGAGGGCAGCAAGACAGTAAAGTAGCGTCAACTGGGAAGATTGTAGTGATGTTGTAAGTGGTGAACAAGATGACAGAATCCCTCTTCCTCCACCACAGAAAATGGCCGATCACTCAATGCAATCATCTCCACTAGTTTAGCAGTTGTCTTTAGCACATGTGCTGCCTCCTTTGTACATTGGCTAAAGTCTAAATATCGGTCAGCAGTACTGACCAAGACTAACACATAGGAATGATGTCAACGTCGATTTTAAATGAACATGGGCTGATACCGACATGTGAAATGGTACCACATCAGTAACTGGGGAGGGGGGTGTGTATGTGTGTATTTGTATATTTATATGCTTGATATCAAAGGACAATACATGTTCTGAAATTAATGACCCAAAAACTTCATAATTAAGAAGCTGCCAATCTATAGAACAGAAGACAGGCTATGATTTAAATAACAAACCATCCTTGTGCTACTTGGTCTTTGGATTGATAAACATACAATTCAAGGGCAGAAGACAGCAGAAAAATCAAGAGAAAGTGGTGCCTACCTTTGTACCAACTGTAATATCGTGGACACTGCTGTGAAGAAAAGAAAGGAATGTTAGAAAGCAGTAGAGATGAGAATTTAAAATCATAAGCTATATTTAAAGGTTAGAGGGTCATTGTCTGATAAGGGCAGAAAATAAAACGGATAACAGGTAAGGTGGAAGACAGCTGGTGAGACAGTGCTATGTAAAACACGCAAAGTATCAAAACTTTAAGAAAAAGCTGAAGCACAACTTGTTTCAAGGTGAGGGGACTAATCCAAAGAACCAGGTAAACTTCAAATTCAGCTGAAGGAATAGTCCTTATATTTACTTTCAAGACAAAAGTTAGAGGGACAGGGGCACATTATTTGCTGAAAAGGGAGCCCCTCCATAACACAGGATTCCCCATTTGAGTTGGCAGAATCGGTAACCTTAACAGCACCACATAAACACACCTGAGTGACTGCCATCCGTACACATCGAGGAGGTTCAACATGGCACCTTGTGCCAACCACCATTGTGATGTCATAAAAACAATCTTGCAAACTGACCACAAGGTCAGGTTAATAACGCTGACCAAAAAGGGGGGGAAAAAAAAAAGAAAAAAAAAGAAAAAAAAAAAAAAAAAAAACACACACACCACAATGCAACAAGTAAAACCAGAACAACTTCTTGGGGGGAGGGGAGAAACCTGAAAGATGGCAGTCGTATGTTTTTCCCCTTTCTTCCCAGGGAGGCTAAAGTACACAGCAATTCCCTTCCTTTCCCACAGCCCTGCTCCTGGAAATATGAGCAGTGTCTCAGAGTGCTTCCCTGCCCAACACTCATTACAGATTAAGCTCATATCCACATCCTGTTTCTCGTGGATCTCAGCAAAAAAAAAAAAAAAGTCCTTCAGTTTCATAAATTGCCCAGAAGCAAGAGTGGCTCACCACTATTTACAGTTCTGGCACTGCAGTTAAGCATAAAAGGTCCAAAGACAACTTCATAGAACATGGTGAGGGCACCTGGCTACAATGTTGGGAAGGATCAAAGGTCAGTGTCACACCAACAACCCCCAATAAAATTACAGAATCAATTCTGAAACAGAAAACTGGTTGGGTGGTGGGTTAAGAGGTTTTGTAAAAATAAACACTTAAGTTTGGTTACTTCATGAAGCTCAAGGTCTCCACATTTTGCACAAAAATGGCCACTTCTTGACATATTGCCACAAATAAGCCTCAACATGAGTAAGCATAGCAACTGTAGTGAGGCAAAAGCAGCACCACGATTTAATCTACGGCCACGGATGTTAAAGTCACGCGATAAATACTACTAGGATTATCACGGCGTTGGCGATAAAAGTCACTGTTCACTTCAACAAGCCGGAATTGAGTTTCGGAGACTCAAAACAAGGAATTACTGGTAGATCCACCAATACCCGTATCCTACGAAGGGGTAGAATGGCAAAAAAAAAAGCAGAAAAAGAGGACAGACTGCTTTGTTTCCTGCGAAAACGACTCCTGACCGAAAACTTAGGAATGCCGGAAGAGACGCCGATTAACCAGTAATCCACACCCAAGTAAACAAGCGAGTGGATCTAAAAAAGCTGGTCAGCAACTAACCAAGCTCCCTCGATCTGAAACATCACAGCTTAATAAGAAAAAACACTTACTCAAGTTCAGTGGTGTAGCTGGATCCCAGAGGATACAAATCAGTCTCTAAACGGCTATTGGAAACAAGGAGGTGAGTTCCATGTAAAAGTGCATGACAAAGTGAAATCCTTGCAGCAGATCAACACATCCACTCAATCAATAATGACAGCAGTGCTTTACTTAACAGCTCAACCAAGCATTTACACGCTTCCTTGACATCTTACCACAAAATAAAAGCAGATCTGAAACCAGTGCGACATTCTTACATCCATGCCAGGGTACCCTACATCGGGGTAATCGCATCGCCCTCCTTAAATGAATCTAACTCCGCCAACGAAACGCGGCCCTCCATATACCTAAAGTTGGCAGAGAGTTTGAAATGTCCACCACTGACCGGTGAAAGCACGGCTAACCTTAACCAAATCACCCACACGTTACCTGTAACCGAAGGCTGCGCTCATCCCGATCGCCCGGTGATCCGGACTAGACGGGGCGGCTACCGGGGTACGTATCGAGTTACAACTCCGCGTATATAAAAAAAAATCACCTTAACCAGATGGACATCATTAAAAAGAGAAAGCCAAGACTGAAAAAGGTCACTATCTAATAAGTTTATACCCGACACGGAAGTCAGAACCTCTTTATTCACCATTTACACGATTTAGCCATGAGAAAATTGTAATACCAAGAGCTGGCCGTTCACATTTTACATATATGAAGTCATAAAACTGCCGAAATCCCTGCTAATTCAAGTAACTAGCTTACTAATTAGGCAAATCCGGACGTAGTACCTCCATGCGTTAGCGAGGAGCAGCTAGTTTTCGAGGTAACCGCAGAGTAAGGAAATCAAAGTTTGAAAAAACAGCTACAGGTGGTCGCGCTGCCCTCAAACCTCCGCCAAATCATCACATACACGGCTACCGTACATGAAGCCTCAAAATAAAGTAATAAAACCTGGCTAACTAGTCACTACCCATCGTTAAGCCAGCGGAACGCACTTCGCTAAAATGTTTCTAACTCCAAGTTTCCATCGCAACGTAGTTAGCGCGGTAGCAACCTACTGACGGCTGCCTAATACCCTCGGTAAAGGAAAAAAGAAACTCGTTACATTTATTAATAAGTTATTTTCTAGCGTGATTACGACTAACTCGGTTATCGTTTCAAACATGATTAATTTCCTCATAATTTCTTACCCGTCCATTGCACAATACAGAACTACAGGTCAGAGCAGCGGGACAACAGCTTGGCTGACTTTTCTTATACCCCCACAAAATGGCGGAATACGCCAAGTCGCTCTCTGATTAGCCCGACAACCGGGGGGAAACGAAAAAGGGGCGGGAGCTGAGTGTCGGAGACACAGCCGGTTGGACAAGATGGCGTCCACTCGCAAAACCACGTCGGAAAAGTTGTGCGTGAACCTTTATTGGCCACAGTGGCCGTCGGTCATTACTTCTGCTTCTCGGTTTAAGGCGCTGATTGGACCATGTTCCGTTCAATCGACTCTGGGGCGGTTCCTCTATGTAAGTTTTACTGCCAAAATTTCAAGAGAAAGAACGTGACTAGCAATTAAAAAATGCAACAAATGGGTGTGTCTTTAGTTTAGCAATGTATCCTGTGAACTGACTTTAAAAGGTGTTCACTGGCGTTAAAGACGACAGATCCTCCATTAACTACTATTGCCCTGATTTAACGTATGTTTGAGCTACTCTAGCCTCCTATAAGTACAGTATTTACTAGAAGTTTTATAGGTAAAGTACGAAGTTTCATTTCTACACGTTTTTGGAATTTGTTTTCCGATTACATCAAAGATAAAATTGAGAAGTGTACTTATTTCCCTTTTAATTTGTTTACATCGTTACAACCAAGTGCATTTTTGCTTTAAAAACTCTGAACTTTGTGTCTTTTTTTCTAGTTCTCTCAAAATGTCTTCAAACTTTCAGTTCAAAGGCCATATGGCTTATAGGAGTGTCTCAACCAGCCTACTCTGTAACTCTGGAACCCTTGAAAAGAAAGGCGATACCGTACTACCGTTCAGCTATAAATATTTCAAAAGGTGCAGTTTCCTGACTAAATTATTGGATATAGCAACAACATACCATACTTCACCATTCTTCGATAGCAAGTTCACTCCCAGCAAGCAATATAACTATTCTGCTTTTTCCTTCTTCTAAATAATGTACTGTGATGTTCATGTCCCCCCACAATTTCTTGTATTTCTTGTCATTCAAAATCCTGTAAGACACTGTGAATAAGAAAGTCTGCTAAAAATAATATTACACTGCTTTGTGGATCCATATACAATATGAATCCCAGAGGAAGTTCTGCTGATGTCTGCAGTGCATTGAACCAGTGATATGTGTAACACAAATATATTTACTTTGAAGTATCTTTATATGAAAACATATCTTGTGTTATAGTTTTTTTAAGCTTTCCACAAGCTTCCTTCATTACATGAATAAGCTAAGCATTTTATACAACTTAAATAAGCTATAATATAAATGTGCTACATTACAAATGACCCTTAAGAGTTTATTTAATATTAAATTGTTAATATAAACAAAATAGGACTTCGTATATTGTGATCAAATGAAACACGATCTGAGAGGGCAGCCTTATGCTGCTGCTTCCTTTGAACTCACTCAAGAAGTAGAGCCTTGTTTAGCATTTGTAATATATCGGAAAATTCCTTGCAGACGTTAACAAGGAAGACTGACACCAGGCTGGCAAGTGAGGAGCTGCTGGGATTCTTAAAAAACCTTTTAAGGGCTTTGTGGTGTCAAACTCTGCCTGTCGTCGACACAGTTTCCTGATCAGATCCACTTCTGGCTGGATTGCTGTCGATTAGATTTCAGCCTCGGCGAGCATCAAAGACTCAGCTCCCTTTGATGTTTGAAAGCTTCTGGAAAATGCTTGGTGTGGGATGTATGTTCCATAGACAGCGAGCGATAGGCTAGGAAGCGTGTGATAAAAGCAGGCCGAACTGAGGGGCATTCTCTGACATACAGCATGCTTTTCTTACAAAAAATAAAAATTATAATCCAAGTGTTGGATATTACTGTTTAACATCAATGATTTTAGCAAAAGAATGCCAGCAGTTTCAGGTGTTTCCTGAGACGGGCACTAAAAGGAAAACGCTCAGGATTGTTAAACAACATGTGTGTACCTACAAGGAAGTCATCATGTTACCGTGGTGACCGGAGCTCAGATGTTGAGAAGTCACCTCCATCACGCCTTTGTTTAGTGGAATAATTTAAGAGAAACTGGATACAGTTCTTCATAGTTCTGAAATTAAATGAACTGTGCCAACACTATATTCCATTCACGTCTGAATCCTTGAACACTTGTTGAATGTATCTGCATATTTTGTTTTCTGTGATGAATAGCACAGAAGCATCAAGAACACATTGTGTCTGCTATCTGTTGATAAATATCAGGTGTCCCAAAGGACAGTATTTTCCTCCTTGCAACAGTTTTCTCATTACACATTTGTAGTCTAATTTTCTGATTTTTTAAATAATTTTTTTCAGCTTCTGCAAATTTTCTGCATAAAACTCTCTTCTACAGCTTTCAGCAACAATGAAGTGTTATCTGTGTGTTGCAGAGAGGATGTGTGACAGAAGGAACAGAAACCAACAGTATCTGCTCTGGTTTGTATTCAAAATTGTTTTGCTGAAAAGAGGAAATGCCTAATAGTCAGTGCTTTTAAAAAACACATCACAGTTGATTTCATGTTAATGTATTGTAGGTAGAACCAGTACTATGGAAAACATTCATCCTGGTGTTTAAATCCCACATTTCAGTTTTTGGGTAAGCTTAGCTTTTGGCCCTTAACTGTCCTTTACAAGGAGCCCCGTATATATCGGATAACAGCATCAATAATTACTTCACTAGCTTGCTTTCAGGAAATTACTTTTCCATGTGGGTGCAGGTGAAACACCTGCTTGGAGATAAATAATTGAAAGGGTCCCTTGGAGACGGGAGCGAGCCCATTGTCTCCAAGGTAGCAGGCTATTCAGCGCATTCTCAAATAACTGCTGGGAACAACAGATGACTGTAGCATTACCAAAATGTTGTTAGTAAATAAAGAAGACGAAGAAGAATTTATACAAGCTGAGTCACCTTTTCTATGAATTTAAATTGACTTTAAACACTTTAATCTTCCTTTAATTTTAATAATTGAATCAATTTTTCCTACCAACAGATAAAATTATTCCTGCTTCAACTTAATAAATATTGCCTGTATATTTATTACTGGTTAACGGTATTAATTGCAAGATGAAACATAAGCCTAAAATTATAGAAACCATTTATTTAATTATAGGCTTTCATAAGCATAAAGAGAAATCAAGAAACAAGTATAGCCAAGCACTATAGGCCTGCTTAAATAAATTACTTTTGTTTGTTTTTTATTCTACTTCAATTTACGGCCATATAATCCTTACCTTCAAGTTGATGTTTAGTTATTTTCAACATTTAGACACATTTTCAAACAGCATATCAACGTTCCGTACCCTGTGGCTGAATATATAGTGATCTATTCTGAACGGTGTTTAATGCTTTTTTTTTTCATTCTTGTGTGTCCTGTAACTAAGAATTATTTAAAGAGACGACTTTGAGGAAATTACTGGCTAGCTATAACCAGACAATTACAACACAGCACAAAGTGTCTAACCAACTGTTTTGGTGTGCAGTAGTTTAGTAGGTCGTGCGCCCCCGTGTGGAGAAAAAAATATTTACCGCTTCATAACTTCATGACGATTCACCGACTGGGTGAAAAAAAAAGCATGATATTAGTTAAATAAATTGACATAATCCTTTAAATCTAATATGGAGTAAGTTATACTTTAAAGTCTACCTATAACTGCAATGAAGGGAACCGTACTGTTGTGTCTCATTAGACTAAGTAAGCCAGCTGCAGTGTCAAACTCCCCAGCTAACAAAAAGACGTCCTTTCAACGTCATCTGAACGTGAACAAATGTCATGAAAACGTTTATAATTGACGTCATGTGGACGTTATTTTGTAGGGTCCTCGGTACAGGACAGATGACTTTATTTCCGACGTTCTCACCACGTCTTCAGAACGTTAACATTTTAATATAGGTTTGTGTGTATATATGTTAAAAAAAAAAAAAAAAAAAAGAAAGAAAGAAAAATTGTAAAGAAAATGTGTAGTTTCTTCTACACTTCTGTCATTTAATCATTTAAAATACATATTTAATAAAATACATATAACAATGAAGATAACAATACAGTCCCAGGTACATGTGAAAATCTTCTACATCTCATCAAACGAAATGTATAAAATACATTTTACAACAAATGTCAATATATCGGCATATTCATAATTGTTTACCCATCCAGAATGATCCTTGAAAAATATTGCAATATTTGTATGAATTTTGTATCACTATACTGAGGTCACAAAATGTGCTCTATGCTGAGAACAGCCCATTTATGAATATGGGAACACAAATATCTTTTCGATAACTATGTGCTGAAATTACTGATTTGTTTTAGTCATAAATAAAATGTAGCATTTCTCTTCACTGAGAATGGGTATGTTATATTTAACCTTGTGTTTGCTGTTACGGGGTCAGAGGTTACCTAACAGTTAGTTTAATTTGCTTTGAGTAGATAGACTCGTAAGATAAGGTAAGGTGACTTTTATTGCATGTACAGTAAAGTGCAAACACTCAAACATATAGTGTGAAATGACACAAAGTGCAAAGACAGTACACATTATGCAGACATTAAATGTTGTGCAAACAAATTTAAGAAGTAAACAATAATTTGCACAAAAACTGCAATGTCAGGTGGCTCTGTGAAGCCAACCATGCTGAGATATGGTCCTTCACCACAGTGACAGCTCCAACCGCAGTGGAGGAACCAGGCAGGTACCAAAGAATAAGGACGCGATGGAAGCGAGAACATGGAATGAAGGAAGACATGAATGTGACCCAGGATTCTGCCTGGGCCTCAGGTGCTAGAAGTGTTAGTCTATTGGCCCCAGATGCAGCTGAGCAAGACGTCTCAACTGTGGACAATCCTCCTGATTCTAAGGTCTTTTTCAAAGGATGTCGGGGTCTTTTTTCGTCAGACTTTGAGGGTTTTTCCAGCATTGTCAGCCCTGCAAACAAGATGCCCCGCACTGACTATGGTCCCAGAAACAAACATGTTCAAGAAGAGTCATCAAAAAGTAGGCTAGAAGCTAGAAGTGTGTGTTTGAGATGTCGTCACTGTGATTTCCTGGCTGAACTTTGTTTTGTAAACTTTAAGGCACTTATTCCTTTCATCTTTCTGTCAGTGTTTCAGAACTTGTTCTAACACTAATATGCAAATTAAAAGAAACTACAACAGTACAAAGAAACATCCATATTCAGCCTCGTCATGGTTGTGCATTAATTAAAACTTCTTATAATACTTTTGGAGAATTGAGCATAGCTTCACTGAAATACAGGTAAAAGAAATGAAAACCTTAACGAAATGTTCTTTCAAACATTTTAAACGGTGTACTTCCAGGCGAGACGTCCTTCCGACATTTAGCCCTCTGCAGTATTTATGCTGTGGTAGGAATGGTCCACATCCAGAATTGCCACATAGCCATGCCTGATACCTCTCCAGTTTAGGTAACTGTTGAAGACAATGAAATAGTGAACTGATAATTAGAACCAATTATTTTTTCAGTATTTCGGTAAAATATTTCATCTTATTACTGAAGAACAATTTTTCAAAACTCACACTATCAATTTTTTTGTTGTTTTTGAGATGAGACCACCAATGACCAAAAGTCAGGCTTCCTCATTATGTGTTACAGTGTTGGGAACCAAAATTCACTCAGTCCTCATGTAATCCAATGAAGAATTTTCAATTGGACTGGGTAAATCCCATGAACTGAGTAAATTTCGGAAATTTGCAATTAGAGGACTAAGACAAGCAATGTGAAATTTCCAGAAAGCTAAGCATTTGTGCAACATTAAATGACCCCCATATATTTGATGTGAATATGATTTGTCATACGGTACACAGAGGTACAGAGTTCAGCTTCCGTTTCGCAGAAACACTCACAGAATGGGAAGGACGCTTAGGTAGCTGATGCTGCAGGAGATGAGGAAGCAGAGTCCAGGGTACCAGCTCAGAGTTTGAGGGTAAACAGAGCTGAAGAAGACGGTGGACAGGACCTCCGTGACAGCCATGGCAGACTGCAGCAGACCAAACACACGTCCTGGGCAGAAACACACGGGCACATATAGTGAATCATGTAGTGTTACTGGACCTACAGAGGAAAGCCGTGTGACACGGGGGGTACATTATAACCCCCAACCCCGGAGATGTGAGGTAACAGTGTCATTTTCATGCACACCACCATCTTGATGGAGTCATTGAGTAAATCAGGGGTATCAGATGCATTTCAGTTGATGGGTCATACAGATGTTGTAGAAATTTCAGCTGGAGATTTGATTTATATATGAACTGAATATTTTTTTCTACTTGGACTAAGAGACTATGGTAATTCAGCTCTGCATACAATGTCTAATTCACCCCCACGCTGTCTGAATAGGGTAGACACACACATTAACAGGTGTCGAGGCAGTGAGCACAGCTGATTTCTCAGGGCAATTATATGGCCTTCGGGAAGAGTCAGATTGCTGCATAATTCAGTGAGACTATTGTGTAAAACTTCCCATCTTGCTATGTCATGGTTGGGAAAGATAGGAGAACAAAGCAGGGTTTCATCTTAGCGCGTAAACAGGGTTATATATCACAGCAGCATACCTTTAGCACACCCTAATGTGGGTGCAGGCAAAGACAACTCTAAGAAAAGCAGTTTATGGCTCTAATACCCTTATCTTACAGCCGATCAACAACACTGAAGACCTGGTACAGGTGTTTTGGGAGCTGGGAGGGAGCAAAAATTTGGAATGTCTGGGGGTCCCTGAGGACCGGGTTGGGAAACACTGACTTATAGCACTGGAATTACATCAAGCAGAGTCTCCACATTTAGCTGTGCTAACTAATATCCCTTGGTTTCTGTTTTTCATCCACAATGAACTAAATCGAGTCTGAAGGTGGACAATGCATGTAGAGCAATAACAAACATCTGCCCTGTGAATTGTCTTTTGGTGCTTAGAGGATATTAGAAGTTAGGCTACAAAATGAAAGAATAATGGTGCTCAAGAAAATCTGATTACCGCTAACAAACTGCTACACTTTCAATAAACAGAGCTCCACCTACCTGTGATCTGAGGTAGCTCTATAGTTCCAGTTCAGCACAGTTTATGTAGTTAATTACCATATAGGCATTCACCAAGTACCAATCCAGTTAAATATACATTCCATTGTATGTAAAGGTACAATGGAAAAAGATGTAACACCTGCCACTGATTGAATTATAAGTGATATCACTGACTCAGGGATCTGCCCTCTAGTTTCTAATGATATTAAAAACTGAATCCTGCCACATTGTTCTGATAAACTTCGGCAGAAATATCCTCTGTGGCATTGCTTTCATCTGCTCTCTGGATTCTGGCCGCCCTTCTTATTTAACATTCGTTGTCGATTGTTGATACCAACTCACCGTACATCTGGGAATCCATGATTTTGGAGAGCTGGGCTCTAATCGTCGGCATGGGAATGCAGGCAAACATCATCACTGCACGGGCTACAGGCACAGAGGTAAGACTGTCAGGAGGTAGAACACTGAGATGTACTTAGAAAAGCAATAACGGCATGTAAGGTTCGGTGGATGGATTCACTGGATACAAATGGACAGCACTATAATAAAGCCAAAAAACCTGCTTATGCTTTCTTGAACAGGGTAACAGTGTATGCAGATGATTTTTAAAATATTCTAAACGTCGTCCTCACTAGTGTGACGATTTATTGAGCTAATGCCATGTTAACCAACCCTCTTTCCAGCCCCATAGTGGTATCTAAAATATGGTAATTAGATAGTGTTTCATTAGTCAGGATTTTCAAAGTGTATATGTAAGTAAGGGCGTAGGTTTAGTTTCAACTTTGTTAGGGACCAAATCAGCTCCAAATCAATTGGAACAAATATATTCCTGCCATCCATACCCAAATCTGCGCCCTTGGTTGTAAGAATGACCCACCGAAGAAATAGATCCAACTGCGAGTGGCAAAGGCCAGTACGGCCATCCCAGTGCAGTTGGACACGACACCCAGCAGGATGAGCGCAGTGTCCCCTAGAGGGCGGGACAGCAGCAGCACGCCCAGGAAGCTGCTGAGGTACATGGCACTGGTGGCTGCCCTGCCATAGCCCGTCCACACCGAGTCCCAGCTGAGGGGCGGCTTCAGCACGAAGAGGCACAGCACGCCCTCAGCCCCGGTCATGCCCAGGAAGAAGAGTATCATGGCTGAGAAGAGCAGTGCCACGGCACCGCGGTCGTATGGGGCCGCCTTTTGGGGCCCGGCGTGGCCCCCAGGGATGGACGGGCTGGGGTACGAGAGCAGAAAGGCAGAGTAGAGGAGTCCGAGGGTGCAGAGCGCCAGGCTGGTGAGAATCAGGGCCACGCCGGACTGGCCGATCCGATACACATAGCCGGAGAGCAGCCCCCCCAGCACGCCGGCCACCCCGCTGCAAAAGTCCACGACGTTCAGCTTGAGGCTGCGGCGGCCCTCCTCCGAGCTGAGGGCGGCCAGGGACACCACCCCCCCCCAGTAGCCCGGAGATCCGCCGCTCAGGCCGTAGACGGCGGACCCTGCGTAGAGAACTGCCAGGGGCAGTCGGAAGAGCATGAAGAAGAGCAGGAAAGTCTTGGCCAAGACGGAACCGATCTGCGGCACCACCAGAAGCACGCGGGGGCCCAGGCGGTCGGAGAGGTGGCCCAGGAGCAGGGTGGACATGAGGGACAGCAAGGAGGCCAGAATCTGGTGGATCAGGAAGAAATGGGTGGAGAGTGCCTGGGCGTGGTCACTCTGCCCCTCTGCCTGCTCCAGGGTGCGGTTATAAACGGCCAGCGTGAGGGCCGTGTCGAAGAACGAGCTCCCTACTGTGTTTATCACCACAACGGGCTCCACCAAGGCCCAGGAAAGCCCCATTGCTCTCCCTGCAAATGGAGAAGAAGTTACGGCTTGTTATACTTACATAAAGTTTAATCACCACTTTATTGTCAGGCTCACAGCATTTCACAGTATAATGTTTGAGTGGCTTAGCTCACCACACAGAATGTTATAAAGATTGTTTACACAAAACAGGCCATATTTACACATATACATCAAGACATGGGTGTCTTTAGGTCCAATCACTCGAGGCTACATCCCCGAGAATTTTAGCCCTGATGCCATCTTCTTTAAAAAAATTCAAGCCCCAGGTAAACTTGACTTACCCCTTGATCTTTTCAATAGCTAGAAACTGCCCTGCGTCGAGACGTCTAACATCATATAGAGACGTCCATATTCACACATATACGTCTTTACAAACATCATCCTTAGTGCCGGTTTACGGTACAACGGAGTTCTTCATTGTAGGAAATCGCAACATACATACCCCAGCGACGGATTCCTCCTGCGTTTTGCCCCAGTGTGAGTGAACATGACGGATCGCTCATCTCTGCTCTGGAAACCTGAGACTAATCACGACATCCTCGTTCGGTGCTTACCGGAGCAAAAAAGGGAAGAAGGTGCCAACATGGAGAAGTTGGTATAAAGCAAAGTGAAAGTGATAAAAGAGAAGAAACGGTGTCAATGCCAAGGAGTCATGGAGATGAGAATCGATGCTACGGACCTGTGGACACATGCAGTGTTACAAAACGATAAAAGCTCGAATTCGGAACTCGCACACTCTTAGATGAAATATCTCTACTTTCATATTCTGTTCGTCGTTACTTGCCCCGTGACTTTCTCTGCTGAAATACTAATAATAATTACATCATGAACTCTATATCTCCAGGTGACTTTTGACTGTGAACATTTTGTACATTATTAACAGTGAAAAAAATCCTGCTTTATCTGCCATGACTTGAAAAGGTTTTATTACAAAGACAGAAGAGTTTCAAAAGTTTTATTTATTCAAATTCATATATCATAATCTTATCCACTATAAATATAACAACAATAATGCATTTAGTACAAGGCATTATATACACGTTCAAAATAATTTAAAATAAATTATGCAACTATGCATGTCATTATATTACCTTGTAATTAAAATGCAGGGGTCATTACATAAAAGATAAAGTTTATCGAAAAAAACTATTATACTGATTGAATAAGAAAAAATAATGGATTGTTCAATCAAGAATCTAAACGTTATACTATTTCACCATACCTTTAATAAAAAATCTATACTGTACAGGTTATTAAAATAAAAATCTAAACACCACATTTAAAACTTAAATGTAGCAAAACACCATTAAAACACATAAAAAATTACATAAAATATTGACGTCTAAAGATACTTTTCACACTATATATTCATTAGCCTGTCCTAAATAAGGAAATTGTTTCCTCTCTGTTATAATTTAAGAGTCCAGTTGTATTCAAAATTATCAATATCATTTTTGGTTAATGTGAGTTGAGACTGAAGTTACAAAAAGAGCTGTATAACAAAAATCTTGCCGTATATCTTTAGTATGCAGAATCTCATACTCGTATTAAATAATATATATCAGCACTAATGCTTCAGTGTCAAAGTACTGTAACTGAGAGTGAAAGTATTAAGTGCATATTCCAAGTCCTATAAATCCATTTAAAAGATGTCACAAGATTAACACCACAAGCTACAACTAAGCACATTTTAAATACATTATCTAGACACAGTATGTTATTAATGGGTTTGCTTATCTGGTATACAGTAACTGTGCTTACAGTAAGCCAGAGGCAGGTGGGGTAGCTATGACTCACTTCTGGATCCAAATTTTTCATCATTAGTTCTGTTTCCTTAATTTTATTTTTCTGTACCTCCCTACAGTAAACGATATTCTACATTTGCAGTATTTTTGTCATTCTGCTATTTCTCCTTAACGTAGCTTATTCCCTTGACTACCATATGTTGATTCGCCTTCTTTGAAGTCCCAATAGCAAATCTGTTTAATTAGCCAAAATGTGCTCATATTACTTTTCCTCTGATCAAATGATCATATCCTGGTTTTACTTTCTTTTTTGTAATAAGAGCAGACAGCTGCTGCTCGTGTTGGGCTAATCTCACAGCTATTCTGCTCGTGTTGGGCTAATCTCACAGCTATTCTGCTCGTGTTGGGCTAATCTCACAGCTATTCTGCTCTTACTAGCTCCTTGCTCTGTTAGAAGTTGTTGTGTAGCTCCTGCCTCAATGCTACTTACACTCACACTTGGGCGCTGGAAGCTCAGCCTGGCTGCACTTATGCCTATTCAACTGCATGACAGCATGTTTGTTATGTACTATTTGTCTGACTTGATCGGACTTTGGACTTAGGTCTGCTAAATATGTAAAATGTTAGTGAAAAAATGAACATGTACACGGTGACTTTAGTAGTAGTTATGTAGTAATGGAGAAGGGGGGAGAATTTTAACTATTTGTCTTTGTTAACTTTCTGTAGCTGAAATAAAACCTTGTGAAAACCCTCAGTGCAGTAGGGGCTGGGGGGGGGGGGGGGCCC
>JAODLC010000036.1:21485064-21498009 GCA_026781145.1 Hippopotamyrus pictus | reverse complement strand
GGGGGGGGGGGGGGGAAGAGGTGGCAGCATCCTGGAATGTGAGGAGGGCTTGCGTCCCTGTTTCCTACCGTCAGGTTCCTACACAAGCCAAACAGCTCGGCGGGAAGCAAGGGGGGGGGCACAGCCCGGCCTGGCGATGGGGGAGACTCGGGGGCCGCGTGCGGTTTGGCGACAGCACGGACTGTGGCGTCGGGGCGTTTCCCGAATGACGGTGAACCCCCACGGGAACTTTGCAGGGCGGATTATTTTCCCGCTTTTGCTGTGGGTCTCTTTCAGAGGGACGTGGGGGGTGGGGCGGGCTGCACATAACAAAAAGCCATCCACCGCATGCCGATTCAGGAAAATAAAATACTCCACAAATGACCGCAGCACTGTGACATCGAAACAGCATCACACCGAACTGGACGCTCGTTATGACTGCTTGGGTTCAGCTGGATCGGCGTCCAGCTCTGCTTAGACCTCACTGGTGCTGGCCGTCTACTACGGGCTCCAGGTCGATAATCTATGGTGGGCATCACAGATGATCCAGAGACTTCTCCCTCCTTACACAACAGCATTTATTTCTTCAGTATGGGTGACGCTGGCCAGGTTATTCTCGTTCTTACAATCATGGTTCGGTCCCCATCCGGCTGAAGGAGAATTGTTTCAGAAAGAAAAGCAGTGAGTGTAATGAGCCAGTGTGACTGAGATTGCTGGCGTGGACAGAGGTCACGTGAGGTCACGTGAGGGCATCACGATGACATGGAGACGAGCACAAACAGCACGAGAGCTTGGCGGCAAACCTTCAGTTGGCCTCGCATTTAAGCTGCTCAAGTGTCCAAATTTACACCCGCTCGTTTCTCCACACTGCACACTGGTAATAGCCTTAAGACACCACCCCTCTCCCCGTATCTTAAGAATAATTCAGGTTTTTTTTTTCTGGGAAAAAAAAAAACCATGACAGTTACCTCATCACAGCATTATCAGTCATAAATATTACAACACGGTTTTCGAAATGTGTGTTTTTTTTTTTAACCCGCTGGCTCGCTGAATCTCTGAAAAACTGTGACAGCAAAGAATACACAGCAAGCTGGATACCTTACGTCTTCACCCACGGTGACCAGAGGGATTTGTCTAAAAAAATCCAAATAAATATATCTTTAAAAATAAACAATTTATATATAGATATATATATATTTATATATGGACATCTGTGTCCTTCATACGGTAAGATAAGACTACAAAATTCATGACACTGAGTAAGTGATGTCATTTACAAAAGAATCCCGTCGGATAATGTTGGATGACCTTAGCGCCGGGTGGTTATGGGGACGAGGCCCTCCGCTCCCGGTTCCTGAATGCCAGGTGGGAACCGGTCTAACCGCATCGGATGCAAACAAAGTGGAAAAAAAAAGAAACTGAATTTAAAAAAGTAAAATAAAAAACCCCTAAGGATGATGACGGAGTGGGGGTGTCGTAAAAAGATGGTGTGTTTCTGTGGCGGGTGAGAGTTTCTGTCCGGCGGGCTCGCGTCCCGGGGGGGGCTGGCGGCCCGCTCACATGATGGAGCAGCACTTGCAGGGTTGTTTCTCCTTGGTGTTGAGCTCCGCCGGCCCACTCTCGGCCTCGTCCTTGCCCCCTCCCTCCTCCTGGGCCTTGACGGGTTCGGCGGCACTGCCGTTGGGGGGGGGCTGGTCTTCCTTGGCCCCCTCGACACCCCCTTTGCTCTCACCGTCCTCGATGACCACCAGCTCTGCTTTCACCGTCCCCTCCAAACCCAGCACCTTCTTAGTCTCCGTCTCGTCCTCGACGCTCTGATAGCCCATGAACACCATGGTGACGGGGTGTTCGGAGCTGGCATTGCCCAGTGCGTCCTGGGTATCGCTGCCGGGCTTGGCTTCGATGCCTGTGATCTCCTTCTTAGGGGTCTGTGCCGCCTCCACGGGACCGCCTGTCGCTCTAGGTGTGCCCCCCGCCTCGATCATGGAGACCTCGTCGGCTTTGTGGATGAGCTCATCCACCTCTGTGGAGCTGAGCAGGTGCACTCCGTTCTCCACGGCGCCGTCGATGCCACGCACCTCGTGCACCACTGTTGGGGGGGGGGGGGTAAGAAAAGAAGGCGGGGTCAGGCAAAGGCAGTTTGGTGGAGAGGGGGATGGAGAGGACAGGTGGGGGGGTTGCTGTGATCAAGCTTAATCTGCTCATGGACCAGGGGTCACTCAAGCAGAGACAAGGAGGCCAGGAAAAGCAAGCGGGTGACAGGAAGGCCAACAGTGCACCATGGGTATGAACGTCACATACGCTCGTCTGCCTGGGGAGGCAGGCTAACAGAAATGGGGTCTACGCTGCACATGGGGAGTGGCGGAGGCCAGCGGGGCAGGCGTACAAACGCGTGAGCCTGACCCACCTCGACCTCGGCAGTGGTCACAGATTTCACCTGCCAGCCGTTTCCCCGGACGCCAGGCCGACGCGTCATGGCGACTGCGTCACGTTATACACACGGGCTTGAATTTTCACAGCGTCGCTTCCAGCGACAGGAAATGGCCAGGTTCCACTCCGGGACACTGGCCAGCCCTTGCAGGAACAAGATCCAAAATCCTCACTATTAAAGGCGTTAGTCCGTTAACTTTCCAAAAAGATTTTTGACTAGAGAGGGCCGATTCCATAATTACAAGGAATGATATCAGTGCCTTTTCGTTTGGATTTAAAAGCAATACAGTCGTATTATCAAATCTCGAAATTATCAGCTAAATCTTGCAGATGTCGTGTACAGAGCCTCACTTGAGGTGGAATGAGCCCAGACTTCTCTGCCGACCAATGATGGTGTCGGGGGGCCGTGCAGAGTTGGGGGGGGGGGAAGCATGTGCCCGACTCTCTGACGGTGGTGCTGGATGGGAAGAGCAGGGGTGAGGGTTGAGAGGGCCATGCCCCTTTCTGGCTGGAAGCAGGGTGACCAAGTGACACATCGCGATAGAGAGACGCAGCCAGTCACCCCGCCACCGGCTCGGCATCAAGAGCCGTTTGGCTGCTTTCCTACAGAGGAATGTGGGCAGGGGATACGAGGCAGAATAGTCACATTCCATTTAAAAATACTCATTAGTTTTCACGTCAATCTTTTGGTCACCCTGCTGGAGGTGCTCATGCTGAATTTTCACACTTTACGAGAAGTGGCATTTTGCAAGTTGCCCCGGCGTGCTAACCTGACTCCTGCCAATCACCTCGTCGCTCTGGCGTATCCAATGACCCCGCTACCTATGCGAGCAACGCTAACTTTACTGCACTGCGATGTATGTAATGCGCTTAGCAAGCGGCTCATTGGCGACGGTCTTTCTGACACACTTTCCTCTTGACCTTTGGGGCTCACGGGCGTGGCCATGCTAATCCTGCGTCATAAATGCTGACGTTTCGACCAACGCCCATCTGCCAGTGCGACTGGCACTTCTCGTAAAGCAAAGGGACTGCGCAGGATGGGTTTCCGCCTGCACGACTCTCCACTGCAGACCACAGCAGAGTCACCTTTCTGGTCATCCTCATACACCTTGACCCCCTGTTGAGTGAGGTCTTTCGGCAGGAGTGTGTTGGTGGATAACACTTTAGTCTCGCCGGTGAGCCTGTCCCTTTCAACGGTGATCTCGACCGAGTACGTCGCTGGGCGTCAACGAGAGGACATGTTAGGGTGCTGCAGATGCTCCTTGTAGGTCACCAATCAGCACGCACCCACACTCTTTTGGCAGTCAGCCAATAAGCCCACAACAGTGCAAAGACATCACGATGCGTACATCCTAATAATCTGGCAGGGTAGCTTTCCCTTCATAGGCCCTGGAAAATTACACCACTAATTTATACCTGCTGACAATTTTTGGTTTAGATCATTGGTTCAATGAGGTATGGATTTGATTTTGGCTTTTATATATCATAAGGGTACTATTACGTTGTCAACAGAGGCACAATTACCCAGGTACAAAATGGGGCAAATAAAATCACCACCAGGTAATCCACTGACCACTTACTGTTACAATTTTGGAAACAAATTTGAAAGGATTTCTTTGTAGTTAGTGCGTACAATGAGCTCACGGCTGCCATGGTAACAATGCATAGGAGGGCACAGCACAGCCTGGCAATATTTCTGTTGTCATAGCAACAGCAAATCTGCAATCTGGATATATATATATATGTTACTGTAATATACAGAGTAGCCGTAGGTAATAATATTAGGTTTATACTCTATACGCAAACGCAAGCTTTCACATTTTCATATCTACGTCTTTTAAGCTAAACAATGTGGGTTTAGACACTAAGACACAGGCATGCAGAAAGACAGGGTGTTCTGGAAATCTAGACAGAGAGACAACAAAAATTAAAGGTGAAATCAGGTAGACAAATACTGTACATAAGAAACAACTGAGTACGTAACAGTAACAACATATTGCGGTATTTAGTCAAAAAAGCAAATAAATGCACACAGGAATGGAAACATAACTTACATCAATAATGTCATAATTATATATTACTGTATATATACTATTGACTATTCATTACCGTTTTAGGTTGTGACAGTGATTTACTGTTTCATTTACTGATCATCTCACAAAAAAAAAAACCTCATTGCAAAAATAATCTGTTACATCTTATCACATTGGTTATTTAATTCTTCTGCCTGTGGCCATGTTATGTTAATGGACTTCTTCAAAAATAATTTTGGAAAAAAAATTTCATAAATGTTTGATTGCAGACTTTAATTAATGATACAAAAAACTGTAACTGTCAGATGAGTTGGCATTATGTATTTATGGGATATGAGCAAAAATAAATAAAATTTTGAAATATTTCAATTATATAAGCATCAAAATGATGACATAATTAGGAAACAGTTGTAATTATGACACACTGCTAATTATGATACAATATGACCTAATTTTGACATAGGAAGTCTTCGGTATGAGAGAAAATGCAGCATCACATGATAAGTGTAATTATGGGATGTCAGTTGTAATGGTACAAGAAAAGCAGCATTATGAGACACTAAATTGTAATGATCAGATATACAAGACGTCACGCATCTAAGGGCACCTTAAGTTTTCTTTGCCACATATCAGAGATTTGATTAATGGTTGGGGAATAACTTTTAAAATGAAAATAGTTTTTAAAATGTAAAATCATGTTAAAGGGTGTATTGTGCTGTTTGCCTTTCTAGGTGCAGGGGTTAGTTACATTAAACATTAAAGTTACATAAAAGTTACATAAAAGCACAGGATGCAGAAAATCAAACTGGAAAAGGCTCCCTTTTCAAACAAGCTACGTAACATAAAAAAATCAATCCTCTCAGAAAAATTACAGCAAAAGATAAAAAATTAAATTATGACACAGTACTGTGCTATTTAACACACATAACAGAAAGACACTGGGTTTGTTTCGGCCGAGCGCACAACTCAAATATCATATTTTATGGCCCACAAGGCTGCAAATATTAAATGAAATGAAAGGGAAAAAAAAGATACTGAAGAAATCTTATAACAGAGGGAAGGATTTCCACCAAAACACAGGTTGCAGAGACTCACCTGTTTTGATCATATCTGAGGAACTTCCCGACATGTCCAGACGTGAACGGTTGTGAATTTTGACCTCTAAAATGGTCAAGGAGTAAGGAGGCGGGACAGGCAGGAAGGAAGAAAACGTGATACAAACGGTAGCAGCCCAGGACGTGCAGCCGGGGCACAAAGGGAGCGAGGGAACCTAGCGGCGCAACGAGATGTTTCTCTACATCCAGGATCATGGTCGGATCAGACATTCCCTACAGCCGCAAAGCCCTCCGGCCCGCGGCTCCTGTGACCCCTCGAAAACCTCCAGTGAGCCTCCTTACCTCACAGCCCACCACTGCACACTGTAGGACATTAGCCACAGCCACTCCCAGTGATTCCCATAAACTAAGGCCAGGATTTTTCTGCTTTTACTTGGTTGGTCTAAATTATATAGAAACATCTGGTAGTGGCCAAACGAATGATAAGGTCAAAATGACTACATGCTAAGTGAACAACAAATAAAATAGGCTGGTCTCTTATCATACACGTGAAATAGCTGTGCAATGGATGAGAATTATGCAGCTGTAAATTGCTTCCAAATGTCAGCAATGATGCGCATATGATAGCAAGGCTAGCAACTGCTGTCACCAGAAACATGCTAAGAATGATATCAATACTGGATGTAGAGAGAGACAAACAATCTTCAAAGTGCAACAGTGGGCTGAAGTGCACACTCTACAATCAAGATGCAGAGAATGGAGTCCAGTCTAGTATGTAATATCCCCCTGGGGACCAATGAGGTGTAACTACCTACTAACCTATCTAGGATGCAAAGCAGTAGAACGGCACTAAGCAGACAAAGAGACCATATTAACGGAACTTCTCAGACAATTCACTCACAACACCAGGCCATGTCCTGTTGCTGGTTCACTGGTGCTTGGAGTATAAGAAGAACATTGTGTGATCTGGTTTGCCATCAAATTGATCCTCGTGATGTTCCTCACTGGAGTTCAAGCCATTCTACACCCCAGAGTGACTAGTCATACCCCCAGAGGGACAATAAAAAGATCATCTTTGTTCCAAGAGAGCAGAGAACACAGTTTCCAAGTGGAGTCTGCGTTCACTCCTTTCATGAGAAAGCGTGGTTGCACAGAGCAACATCATAGAGGCCACAGCAGTCAGCTACAGCATCTGAAGGTGCCTTCTGAGATGACGATGCAAGGGATTGTGCTGCTGGTGAGCATTACATGGGAAGCACGAGGAGCAGGTCTCCCTCAACACGACGGAGGAAGCCTGGGCAGGTCAGCTAATAGAAACATGTGACATGTTGTTTTGGAAAACACCCACATTTTTATTTGGGGCAAGACCAGGGTAGGAAAAGAGTGAGAAAGCAAAAAGCCTTTGGAATGAACCACAGAACCTGGATGCTGGACGCCATGTAAACACTGAGGAATCCCTGGCCCAGGATTATGAAAACAAAAGCAAACCACAGGGACACCTTCAAAGAAAAACATGGAATTGTGTGTGAAATGTCAATGACGACCGTTACCTGACTCTTTCTCCCAAGAGGAATGCTGAACTATACATAGTGTGAATTTGAGAAATTATTTACGATGCTTTGATCATTTCTCTCACATATTCACATTCACACCAGGTTCCCTCACTTCCATACGGTCCTGACAGCATCAGATACACTGGGAACTGTTTGGTTTGTACTGGCTCAAAATATAAAACTTTTTGTCCACTGCCTACAGCACATTTATTTTCTTTGTAAATAAATATGTCCAGTAGAACTGTTTTTTTGGAGTTACAGATATTCCTTACATTAGGTTGTGCTTCAATTTCTGTTTTACTACTAAATAGCTTCAAATGTTTGCACCAATTTTGTATTGTGATATTCTGTGTCAATCACCAAAAGAATTTATTCATTATGGGAAAACTCAGACTATCCATCTTGGTGTAATTAAACAACGTATTCTAAAAAAGCTATTAAAAATTAACTATTAAAGGTCTTTTACTTCTATTTTGTTAATTATTTGTATTGCAATATTTCGCATAATAGTACGTTTGAACTGGTTATGGCAACAGAGAATGGTGATTAAAAAAAAAAAAAAAATCAACATTAACATCTAATGGATAGGATTGCTGTAATGGGAACTGGGTCCTGAGGGTAAGGGTTTAGGATTAGGGTTAGGCGTAGGGTTAGGTTAGGCTTAGGTAATGAGAGGATCGGGGTTAGAATTTGAGTCAGGGGTAGGGAATGGTTGAAGCTATGGATAGGATTATGGGTAGGACTAGGAATAGCGGTAGAGGTAGAGTTACGGAAGGTGTAGAGGTAGGTCTAGAATTTTGGAGTGGGGTAGGGTTAGGGTTAGGATTTCATCCAAGGTTAGGAGTAGGGTTAGTTGTTGAGGTAAGGAGTAGGCATAGGGGTAGGGATATCGGTAGGAGTATGGTTAAGGTTAGAGCATGGTTAAGGGTTAGGGTAATTACGGTAAAGGTAGGGATTATGCATAGGAATTGGAACACCAGGGAGAACAGTGTGCACCTGCTAAGCATTCAGGCAGAATGCTGACAAGAGATGCAAAACTGAGACACGAAAAAACGTGCTGAAGATTCTGGAATCATCTTACCTTTGATAGAGCCGGCAGGAGCCTGACAAGAAAAAAGAAAAATGGAAAATGCGTGACGTTAAGCTGTGCACCACACGGTCAAATAAAACACAATGTAACGGGCTGATCTTTCATATTACATAGGTACATTTACATTATTGCATGCACTGAACTCTGAGCCCCCGCGAACAGAGGCGATCCTAGGGTCTGTTGGGGCCCCAAGCAAAAATTCACTGGGGGCCCCCTCTCTAACCAGTTTTTGTCATCATTTTAATAAATTTTGCTCTCGTTCGCCATCTAGTGGCTTGGGGGCCCCAAGCAGCTGCCTGCCCTGCCTGCTGACAAGATGCGCCTCTGCCCGCGAATGTAACTTTGAAAGATACTTTTTCTTTGTACACTTTTAGGTTCAGTCGCAAAGATTTTTGCTGACATTTGCCGAAAATGCTGCAGGAGACGCAGCAGTTTGCTTCCCCGAAAAGGGCAGAGGGCTGGAGGGAGAGCTGCAGAAGTGGATATTGACAAGTGAAGAAAGAGCAGTCAAAAAGCAGCTGTCAGAGCGGGCGAGCGGGAAGACAACATTTCAATCTGTTGCTAAGGGACTCTCAGAAAATGGGTCACACAGAGCAGCCCTTCAAGCCTCTGAAAAAGCCCCCTGTCGACGGCAGTTCCGAACTGGGTGCCCATCTCCGCTTGCGACCGGTTGCCCGCAACAGGTCCAGTCGGCCTTTACGATACGGGTTGTCGTGTAACGTCAAGACGGTGACGTGACGCCCGTTCACGCGGCAGGGATGCGCCAGCTTCGCCGAGCCTCTTCAGGAAGCCGACATCGCGCCACAGAACTCCATCCAACCATCCGTCCATCTTCCGACCGCTTACCCTGATCAGGGCCATGGGGATGTTCGACGTGGAATTAGTCACTCGGAGCCACCGTGATTGTATTGAGCAGAGAGGGTTTATGGGTGGCTCATCATGGTCTGATCCCATTCCCAAACATCCTAGCCCACCATATGCCTTAAGGGTCGGTGAGTTGACCCTTATTGGATGGACCCAGATGGGCGGACGGATTGACTGCATGAAGGTGCACGTTTCTAAATAGGGTGATGGAGAAACTCAGCAGTGTGGCGGACAGCCGGCTGGGGTCTTACTTTAAGGTAGCTATATTCTTTAAACGACGTCTGGATAAAACGAAATTGAGACAAACGTGTCGCATACTTAAAACATTGAGGACACCTTGTTCGTGCGATGTCGTGCCGCAATCCTAGAGGGCGCAGAACGTTTTTTATGCAGCAGTCCCACAGATAGAGCACAGATAAACATACTGCGGCAAGTGCGTGATTTGTTTTAATAAAGGAGACGACAGCATTTAAAATGGAAGTCACTCTCTTTAATAGTAACTACTATTGGCTTAATACTAGTGGTATAGGGAAGCCAGCAATTTACACAACACTCACAGTTGCATGCTAATCAAGTGGCAAGCACTACACAGTTACTACATTTACTATTAACAGAAATACACCAATATACATTCATTTACAATATTTAAAGTGTATTGCAGTGCAAAGCACACTGATAACTGTATGCATAATTAGTCTTGCTGGCCAATCCCACGGCATCACATTTATGTCAGCCAATCATGGACAGTGGATGGGATCAGAAAAAAACAAAAAAGTTTGCCTCGTATATGCGGTATGCTGAAACACTGATCACTGCGGTGATTATAGCTCATATAATCTGCTACAACGACGTCGATTCCATCTTAAATATACAGCCACCTTTAGCCTTCAATGCTTCATGCTTCGCCGCTGATGTCGACGACAGGCCTGTTTGCAAAGTGCAATTTTGCTGCAAATGACGTGGTGTGCAGCAAGAATGCGGTCCAAGCTGTGGTTTGGGCACAGCCGTATTCTCTAATATATACCGGCACAGGCTATTTATTTAATTCATGTGACACCCATGGCCCGGGGCCCTGGGAACAGAGAGATGGGGAAGGTCGGAAGCCACCCTTCAGCATAGTGGTGTTACATTATTTATATTCCCTGCATGAATTTATGGAATGTTTGTGGGCCAAAAGAAGGTGTCATGTGAGCCAAATGTGGCCCTGGGGCCACGTATTGAGAACCCCATGTCTCATGTCTGGGGAAATGAAGCAGGAACAGCCCAGAAATTTCCCCCAAAGCTTCGCAACAGTATTTTGGCTGCCATTTCAAGCATCGAAAATTGACTTGTGACTCACAGAAGGGGGCGGTACCCCTGGCGAGGGCTCACCTTGTTGTCTCCTGTTTTCCTGTCTTCCTCCTTGTCCACATCTGATAAGTTCTCTTTGGTGGATGTCGCCGAAACCCCAGTTTCCAGTTCCTCCAGCTCCTGTTCCAGCCTGCGAGAGATGGGAGCAGAAACATCCATCCAGCCACCCTCCTGACACTTATCCAGCACAGAGACATTTATCACTTTAAAAATCACAGATAAACCTACACAAAAATGTCAATTACAGGTGATCCTACGTGTCTGATTGTTTTCCAGCTGTTTGGCTTAAAGCGACTCACAAAACCCACATTCTCCCTACAAACCACACAGTGTGACATCACACTACAGTGATTCAGGTTAAGCACCTTGCCAGGTAACCGGACCGCACGACTAAACACTCTCCTCCGCTCGGCCTCCCAGATAATTAGCGATATTTAGACACCGATGCACCGGATCTGCCCTGATTATCCAAGCAGAGTGACGGCTGCAGCCCGCCAGCTGCCAATGAGGAATTTAATTGGGCCTGGAGCAATCGCAGCCTGTGGCAGCCAGGCGGAGGACGGAGGCCACAGCTTGCTGCTGGCAGGAAAGGCAGCAGGCGAGAGGGGACTATGCTGCTGCATCTGCCCATTCTGCAGAGATTTATGGATCAGCATCTTACCAAATTGTAGATTTGGGCTTTGAACAGCTGAGAAAGCTGGAGAGCGATTCCACAGACTCATAACTCTGATGACTTATAACTGAGTTTTGCTAAAATGAACTATACTTTTTTTTATACATCATCTATAGAAATTGCATCCCGGGGGGAAAAAACATACATGTGGTCATCAAAACAAAGGTATTACTGTATTTAATTAAGTAATGCTTTTTTTTTAAAACACTTTCCAGGTTCATTTACTTGACCTTAGAATAGTCTCCTCCAGACCCTTGGTCTTGGCCTCGTCCTCCTGAAGCTGTCTCGTTGCTTCGTCCTCCTCCGAGCCAGCAGAGGGCGCTCCATCCAGCAGCCATCTCTCCCGCAGAGCCTTTGACTGCACGAGGTACAAAAGCCACAAGCGGGTGTGTTCAGCGGCATTTATGCATGCGCGAAGAGCCATATGGATTTGAATCTAACTGGAACAACAAGCAGAGGCATATTACAGGGAAGGTGCAATGATGAATAAAGCAGCACTGGAGCTAAATACAGTGTTTGATACAGTGCATCGTCTAGTGATGTCTGGCTGACTGACAAACAGACGCTGCCGTCATTTCAATGCCGCAGTTCATTCTGGTTTTTTTTACTACAGCAATGATGTTTATACCAAAAACACAATATAAGATGGTGGGCAATATAAGCCTAATGATAACTGCTACGTTCACATCTTCACTGAGATGCCATCCTGGTTGCACCCCAGCCTAGGCTGCCTGGGATAGGTTCCTGGGCCCCCCCCCCCGACCCGGACTGGGCTTAGCGGTTAGAAGATAGATGGAAGGGTTGATGGACATCTTCATGGACTAAATGTACTTCTGCAATATGGCCAAAATGTCCTACATTCTACGCATACAAAACATGGATTTTCTTTTTTAAATAAGTCCGGTTGAAAAATATTAATGCATAAAATATGTTTAACCTAAATTTAAAGCAAACCTGTTATTCAAACAGTGGGTTTTTAAGGAAACAAAGAGGCACATTGCTATCAAAGAGATCTCCTCTCCCCAGACCCTGATAACAGTGGATGTGACACGGGCCTCTCCACGCTTAAGTAATCTCGTTAATTAGCAATGAACTGGAGCATGTGACCCCAGCCTGTGTCGTTCATTTTCCTGACCCACCCCAGAGCCGCGCCCCACTGCCTCGCCCTTGCCGCGGACGGGAGCGGCACATGTGCGGTCTGTCCGCTGCTCCCACTTGCCGCCCCGCGCGCAGACCCGGGTCCAATCTGGGCATGGTGCCCACCGACCCTTGGCGCTACACAAAAAGCATGACAGGAGGATGGGGCTACAGCATTGCTGTCTAACACAAGTGCATCTGCGATGGGGGGGGGGCGGGGGGATGAGGAATATAACCTCCGGAGAAAGCAGCTGCGTCTTTCTGTAATCAAACCGGCTAATTCTGACATGGGCCGCATCAGCGAAAAAGATACGCAGGCGATCGACCGTTAAAAGCCTCACCCAGTGCATACCCGCGGCAACGGCGGCTTCTAGAAACGAGGGGCATCCAATCTTCAAGAAAGTGACCATGGAGGGTGAAAGAGGGAGCCTTTAGCAGCATGGGGTCAGAGCGGGACACAACAGCGAGAGTTCGACTCAGCCTGTAACAGGGTGACTGTTGTTGTGAAATGCTGATGTTTGGACTGTTGAAGGTCTGCTTGTGGCCACCTGTCGATATTTCTGAGGAATGACGAAGTGAGAGCCTGGCCCCTAAAGAGGACAGATCTTTGCGGACACGTCTCTTCCCGTAAATCAGGAATAACGTCAATGACATCGTACCCCCCCCCCCCTCGCAGGGTATGGCCATCCAGCTCTGTCTGATGTGGTGACCCTGTGTGCTTCCTGACTTTCGCCACTCCCTTATCTGTCTGACGTGGGCTGCTTGCGAATGCACTGCTCCG
>JAODLC010000036.1:21472003-21483362 GCA_026781145.1 Hippopotamyrus pictus | reverse complement strand
CCCTCCCAGGGAACTCACCCCTTAACAGTCCCCCCCACAACAACCCCTCCCCCTCCTACCCAGCACTTAAAGTCTTATGACTCTTGATGGTTCCTGCCTGCCGCTCACAGTGCAGGTTAAACATTATACAAATATAATCCAACAGAAAATGATTAAATAGATGAGAAATCCCTGAAAGTCGACAATAGTTGGTGACTCTGTGTACCTTTCCAGAACATTCTGTATAATCCTGTCACTTAGCATATTACGACTGAAGACGTTCCACTTTTTTACGCAGTAGACACAAACAGGCCAGTAAATTACCTATTGTCATTCATAATGCATATGGGCTGAGAGCAGCTGCGCCCGGAGTGGGCGGTGGGCCAGCCCTGGACACGAGACGGCCAGCTCTACCTTGAGGTGCTGGAGCTGTCGGCGGTCATCCTCCAGCTGCCTCCTTTTGTTCTCAATCTCTGTCTGTTTCTTCCTCTTCTCCTGCGAGAGGAAAATGGGACCCGAGGTCAGCCGGGGACGCGGGCGGGGCGCGTGGAAGCGAAGACGCAGGTGGCACTTACCTCGCAGTCAGGGACTGAGCCGCAAGAAAGACATGCTACAAATTAGATCAATCAGTGCACAGAACGGGACCGTGTACCCATAGGACACACTGGTGCCTCACATCACCGCAGTCTAACCCCACCCTGCTGTGTGTGTGTGATCATGTACATATTACATTGCAGAAACAAACAAAAAAAGACTCGTGGGCAAGGCTCATGGAAAAATATATTGTACCAGTCAAGTCTAGATACACCCACTGAAAATCATTTGTTTTTCAATAAGGCCCTACACGTACCTCGGGTTTTACTACTGTCTTGTGAAAAGGGAAAGAGATGCAGTGCTGTGACAGATGACCTGGCCCCCATAATCCACCGGTCTAAACCCTATAAAACTGGTTTGGGATCAGTTGGACTGAAAAGTAAGAGCAAGGTAGCCAACTTGTGTGCAGAACCGGTGGAAATTCCTCTAGGACTGTTGGAGAAGCATTCCAGGTGGCTACATCTGGAAGCTGGTTGAAAGAACGCCAAGAGCCTGCAATGCTGTCATCGAAGCAAAGAGGAGCTGTTTGGAAGAGTCGGAATAGAGATGGTGAACACATCTCTCGGTCGTTGACATCTGATACTTTACCCCATTAACTCCAGGTCTTTTAGTATAAGGTGAATAACGTAGCATTAAAAGCAGGTGTGTCCAGACTTCTCACTGGTACTGTACATTCCAAGAAAAATAGTAAGCAGAGTGAAGAGACCTCTCAAAACAGAAAACGAGGTCATTAAAATGCTGACGTTCCTATGTGCCCGTGTTGCTAAGCTATCTAATGTATCTTCAGTAGATAAAGCAGCATAGAAGCTCCAGGCTAAAGCAGACGATTGGGACCGACTTCCTCCGCCAGTATCAGGAGTCCCATCTGTTAGCTATTGCTAATCAAATTCGCCTCATAAAGTACCTTGGCTGTCTTAGAGAGTAAGGCATTAGGGAGCAAACAGCCAACACACCCTTACGGAGTCAGCCATGTCGGAACCAATCCTTACTCAGTTTTTTTTTTTAATCCATGTGCTCTATAAAACTTTAACTGGGTTTACTGGGTCGTGTTTCAGTAAGGATTTCTCAGTTTTGCTGCCAATTTAGACATGTACAGCACTACTGTGCTGTCTGGGTGTAGAACTGGAATTGGCTTTGAAACATAATAGGCCGGAACAAAGTGCAGAATGACGGGCAGGAAGGCGAAAAGTGGGAGAAGATGATGATTTAGGAATGAATGAGGGAGAACCGGCAGGGTTTCAGGGAGCTCACACAGAAAATGGAGAGAGAAAGTAGTCGGAGGCTGGATGCAGACTCCATTAGCTGTGGAGAGGAAGCTTGTTTCTGGAGGTGGGTGTGGTTGCACAGCATTGTGTGTGTGTGTGTGTGTGTGTGTGTGTGTGTGTGTGTGTGCCTCTGGATCGATGGATGCATTAGAGAGCACATTACCTCTCTGTGCTCCTTTCCTCTGGAATGATCACAAACGAGCTGAAGGGGCAGGGGAGGGGGAACTGGGTCACAATGGCGGAGGAGAGAAGGCTTGGGTCTTTGAAGTACAAAATGAGAATCCAGATGGTGTTTGTGTGTGGATGGGGGGGGGGGGGGGGGCACGCTGGGCGCTGGTGTCACGTGGAACATCAGGGTGGCACTGAGGGCCACGCTGGCTGTCGTGGGCATCACTTCCCGCAGTAATGGAGGTTAGACACCAGCGGTTGGTCACATGAATATAAAATACGGCTTGCTGCCTGAGACTGTTTAAGTTCCAGAGGGCAGCATCTTACAACGGCAGGCTGACCACCTCTTCATCGAACGCAGAACAGCTGTGTAGACGGGTCTCACTCACCGCTATGGCCTGGAGTCTCTCCTGGTGCAAAACCGCTTCAGACTTCCTGCCCGGGGAGAGGCAGAGAGAGAAAGAGAGAGTCAGAAAGCACTCCGGTAAGGAGGAGTGGAACTGTGTACACCTGGAGGGGCTGAAATCACCGGCCTGAGACTCAGGGGACGAGGAACAGAAGAGGAGTCTGCAGAATGTGTCTGACAGACCCTAAATATTCACCCAGTAAATAAAACCAGAATAAGCACTGTATACCTAAACAGCAGTATAGACAATCTCTAATAAATCAACTTGATTCAGCTAGGGCTGTCACTATCGATTATATCAAGTAATCTACCGATGAATTTGAGGATTAATCAAGTGATCACTTGTATATAATATAATATAATATAATATAATATAATATAATATATTGCAATTGCTGTGAGGCAGGAACCAACCAGGCACTAGCCCACTGCTAGGTACTCACACACACACACACACACACACGGGCAATTTAGGCACTTGCAATTCATTTAAGTTGCATTTCTTTGGACAGTGGGATGACACTGGAGGATCCGTTGTAAACCCCCGCACACATGGAGTGAACATGCAAACTTCACAAACAGAGCGACGGTGTGCAGCGACAGTGCTACCCACTGCGCCGTCCGCAATACTAGGCCTGCTTGATGCGCGATGTAATATTGACATCGCATGTTATGTACCTGCAATTGTCACATCGCAAGGAACGCAACAGTCTGGGTTGACATCCTCAATAAGCTGATTATCATGCTGATCATAGGAAAAGATTGTATTGCATATAAAAGTCCTCAATACAGGGACCAGGTTTATCGTAGGGATCCTAATTTAGAGACTTAACCCTATTCCATCTGGACTAAATTGATGAAATGGCAATCCATTATCCAACGGCAATCATGCTCTATGGACAATTAAGAGATACCAAGTAGCTTAGCCATAGTGTCGGGGGCAACAAGAAAACCCCCAAAGCACAAGAGGAAGGTTAAAACTCCACATACTGAGGGAGGTTTGGCACTGGAAGCACGAGACATCGGCACTAACTAATGCGTGAAATTTGATTCCGTATCGCCATCAACTGTCATTTCCAGAGACACTGCTGTTTTTCACTTTAACACACACACACACACACACACACACACACCTACATGTGTCCAAATTTCATAAGGCATCTGGACAGATGTTTCACATCTGACTGTTCAGATAAAACAGAGAAGCTGTCCAAAAACACGGCTTCATGGTAACACCATATGGAATAAATGTAGCCTTTGTCCTGGGCACGTTTCCCAACTTTATGAATTCTTAAAATATTTTGAAGCTCTCAACTGGTATGCAGTGCAATATGGCCAAATGTAAATAAATCTCTGTGTTCCTGGGCTGTTCTCTGGTATGTATCTTACAGCCTGAACAAACTCTGTTAAAAATGAGCAGTCTATCCTTCCTCTTTGCAACTTACAAACAGCTACATTTAAAACAATAAACGCTACATTGAATCATGCTGTTCATGAGCAGGAAGGAGTTCATAAGCTCATAGGATCTGTCATGCTGATCCAGACCCAGAGCAGCTCTTGTCCATGATTCCCTCTCCCAGTTAGTCTCCCAGTTAGTTTGTAATCAACCCAACTTGACTGCTGGGACAGTGAGGAGAACACAGGAAGAATGGTAAATTCTTGAGTGTTTGACTAAACTCAGAGATGACAGGCAGGATGGTGAACTCACGAGCATTTGACTAAATTCTACAATGACAGACGAGATGGTGAACTCATGAACGTTTGATTAAACTCTGAGATGATAGGTGGGATGGTGAACTCACGAGCATTTGATTAAACTCAAAGATGACAGGAAAGGTGGTGAAATGATGAGCGCTTGACTCAACTCTGAGGTGATAAGCAGGATGGTGAACTAACAAGCATTTGACTAAAGTAAGACATGACGAGCAGGATGGTGAACTCACAAGCGTTTCTGACTCTCGGGTGTTTGACTAAAGCATTCCTCCTTAATCAAATCCAGCCATGCTGAGCATGCAGATAGCTCAGGGAGCCCAACCCGGACATGCACATGCGTCATCAGCTAACATATAGCTCAGAGTCACGACGAGGCCTCAGAAATATCATGGTGCTCGTGCCTCATTCCCAAGGTACCAATGGTGCTCCTACGTTTATCTCTGACTTTGACTAGGCACTGAACCAAAGAGGAAGAAGAAAACAAATATTTGACTACTCTACAATTCTAAAAATCACTTAGATTCATACGGGTGTTGATGGAGATGAGAAAAGACAAGGAAGGCATGAAAAAGGACAGGAAAAAAAAAACAGATTATGTAGACAAAGCCAGGATTCTCAATCATACAACTGGTACATATGTTGAATATTATTAAATACAGGCTCAGTACTCATTTGCCGCTCAGAGAGAGGATGACAGAATGGTGTCTTGCAGCAGTGGTGCTGTTTACAGCTGTTTTGTTCTCACCAATAAAAATTGCAGATTTTATCTTGGAAATGGCTTCAGGGCACAGTCACGTGATGACTTTGTGAATTAAACGCCTAACCAGGTTCATACAGGGTCTTTTTACACTTTTAACAGATATCTGTATGCGGCACCCCGCCTGGGTTCATCACACACAGTTGCATCACACAGTAAAAAAAAAAATCGATTTGTGATCTGTGAAACACAAAGATTTACTCTGTATAACCAGGCTAATATATTACTCATATGGGGGTTATCTTACAGCGTTCGTTTCGATTAATACACAGCTCTGAGTGTTAAGAAAGAAACGACCGTCGCCAAAGGGATGCCGCAGAAAGCTTCCAGCAGAAGCAACAGGCTTCAGATAAACGGCACGCGTCACGAAAAGGTTCCAGATTATCGCAAGACGAGGAACCCCTGGTACCACTCAGCTGCTGGGGAGCACGGAGTGGGGGCTCCTCTGGGTGTCCGTATGAAAGAGGAGAAGGTCGACCACAAGGGAAGAGAGGAATGCCAGGCCTCCGGCGGGGCCGCCCCTCCCCGCCGTCACACATGCTTCCCGTCCCCTCAGATCTAGCCTCTTAACATGTACCACCTGTGAAAATATGATGGGCATCTCAGACATGTGAGGCAAGTAGCTTGGTGATTCTGGCTGACGTACAGAAGCGAGGATCACACCGCACCCAGGGGCAGAGCAGATCCTGCACGGACTGCTATTTTTATTTTTTGTTAGATATAGCCATTAGAAAATGCTGCTTGTCACATACTAGTTATTATAGGTTATTAAATGTATTAAATGTATATTTTATATCTTTAGCATACCAATCACCCATGTTTCTAAAGCCAGCCATTCTCCTGGACTCTAAAGCACACGCTATATCCCAAGGACGCTTTGCAAGGCATTATGGGAAGGACAATTATCCATCCAGGCCTCCACCCAGACTCCCTGTGGTGGTGAGCCAGACGGCAGAGCTTAGCGCAAGGTAGCTGCACAAAACTATTTTCAGGGTTACTGGGTCACACTAACATGGGCAGTGTTATCTAACCTACCGTTTCTGCCAAAGTGGTTTGAATGTAGCCCCTGTTATTTTCACGTGACGTCCTTTTGGGCTTCCAGCTGCAGGTAGGGTCAACGCATGTCTACAACGCTTGGACTCCTCAAAGATAAATATCACATATCACATGGCACCCGCAGCCTAAATCTGTCACGGTCACATGCACGCTGCTGGGAGCACGAACAACTGCAGGGATTCTGTGTCTCCTGGAATGATGCGATTCACGATTGGGTCATGACATATCACGGAGTATCGCATGCTCAGCTTGTGCTCCACCAAAGTGTTGGGCGTAGTACAACAGCCCTCTGTGGAATGCGCTGTTGAGGGTTTCCCCTTTGAAGGACCATCTGGGTATGAAATGTGTAGTAAAGAGGTACGTAAACACAACATGTGCACACCCTATCTGTGTCCTCAGATGCTATGACTACAGCAGCTCGTGCCAGAGTCCTGCTATCATGACGAACGCATGAAAACTTGAAACAAAGCAGGCACTATTGTTACCACGGCGCAGGAAAAGGTGCATGCAGTGTCTAAAACTAATAAACACTACAGAAAGGCAACATCAGCTAAAGCATGTTTCTAGTATAGGAGCTAAGTACCAAGAACTACCAGTGGAAGATCAATCTGAACTGATCCACTGTTGAAATTCACACCGAGAAAGAGTAGGACAAGAATAGGGTAGCAGGCCCAGCATGCTGGCGGGGACTGGAGGGACAGAACGAGAATATTAAGTGGACACATGAAAGGGGAGCACATGTTGGCAGCAGTGGGCCTGCGATTCAGACGAACTCCGTTAGATCTCCCAGTAAAAATCACTGAAGTTCACTCCAGCCTTTCCAAATCCGTCGAGCACAGATAACTTGACTCACTGCTGCTGTCAAATGTCAGCCATTACAAGAATCCCTCAAAGTTCTGCTTAGTTCAGGAATTTCTGCTTTACGCAGCGCACCCTGGGGTGGTCGTCATGAATACTCAGACATTCCAAAGGCCTCGCTCTACACTTCTCCTATAACATCATTACAGATATAACTAAGGAACACCAACATTATCACTGGACTTACTCCAAACGCTACATAAGCCCAAGCCCATTCCTTGACGTGTGATCATTTACATTGAGCTGTACAAAAGAAAGTCAATCAAAAAAAGAGAGTGACACTGCACAGTTGTTGCACTGGTACTGGAATGGACTCTATTGCAAAGTGCTACGTTTTCTACAAAACTGTAAAAATTTAACTCTGAGGGGAAATCTGACATACAGAGACACTCCTAAGAATGTGATTGTATTAAACAGTCTTTAAATGGGCTACTCCTTATGACAGTGATGATGGTATTTCCTGGGTGATGTCTGAGTTAATCAGGAGTTTCTACTTTATCTTACTAGCTTGTAAGAACACCAAAAAAATGCTGTTGTTAACTATTTCATTGAGATAGATTAAAACAACAGTTTTGGTTCCTGTAGAAATTACATCATGTTTTTCTTGCTCCGGTAAGTTCTTTAAGGCATTATTCTTGACATTATCTTTAGCTGGATCTCTTAACGCAGATAGACCATGTTACCGATAACGGTACAGTCAACAGGAAAGCAGAGACTCTGCTAAACGGTAAAGGCTATCGTTACAGGTTGTAAACATTACCGAAAGGAAGCTCCATTCTCCTTTTATCACTTTCTTGCCAGAGCAGGATAACAAAACAAAACCAGCCACGTTCTCACAGGGAGCAATTGTATCATCTGAAAAGAATGCATATAAAACAGCAAGTCGGCATCAACTCTCAGTATCCTTCAGCAGACGTAAGATATCTTACAGAGAAAGAGCTCTGAATTTGTAACTAACGCAGCTTGTATGGTGGTAACATGACTTATTGGGTAGGGTAGTTGTCTCATACTGCTAGAGTTAGGGGATCAAATCCAGCTCACACAGTGTGTGTGTGTGTGTGTGTGTGTATAGATTATGTTCATATTACATTGTGGGGAACATTTTTGTCCCCACAATGTAATAATAACCTGTTTTACTGACTTTGTGGGGACCATTTTTCGGGTCCCCAACAAAGATCTGTAAATGCAATCAGAAAACTAAAAACATTTTGTTTGGTTACTTACAGTATGGTTAAGGTTAGGGCTGGGTAGGGGTTAAGGTTGTCATGTCGGGATTAGAGTTTGCCCCATAGAAATGAATGGAGAGTCCCCACAAAGATACAAGTACAAACCGGTGTGTGTGCGTGTGTGTGTGTGTGTGTTTGTGTGTGTGTGTGGACTTTGCACGTTCTTTATACCCCTGTGTAGTTTGACTCCAGGTACTCCAGTCTCCTTCTACAGGTCAAAAACATGCAATTTAGGTGAGCTGGTGTTACTCAGCTGCCCACCGTGTGTGTGGCCATCACTGCACTGGCATCCTATCCAAGGTGTTCCTTTGTCCTTTGCTTCAGGCTCCCGGTCTCAGATAACTGCTTGGAAGATGGATGGACATGGCCCAGTGTTTAGCTGTTCTGATGCAGACCTCAGGTCCAGTGTAGGGCAGCCTTCCTGTTGAGAAGCTCCTGACTCTCAACAATGTGCTCAAGGGCAACATGAGCACCACCTAAAGGCTGATCTCCCCAGGGGAGGCAAGATGACACAGCCCAACCAGTCATTAAAATAAATAAGTAAATTTGTAAAAAAAAAAAAAAAAAAGTAAATCCATTTACTACAAGTTATTATAACTTTACAGTAGTGAATTGCATATTAAAATAGCATTTTCATCTCAAGTGTAGGAAGTACACTCACTCCCCCTGCACCCCCCAGGAAACTCATCGATGCTTCCAGCAGAAGGCCACAGCAGGCTGGATGACACCTTTTGACTCGCCTTTGTCAAAAGTTCAAAGAGCCATGTTGAGATAACAAATCATCAGAAGCCAAGAAAGCGACTGAAAATGTCACCTCCCACATCAAGACTGGCAAAAAGAAAAAGAAAAACTGAAATAAACAGGCATCCAATTTTTGTAAGCGGGATTTTAACCAAATAACAGACAGGATGTCTCAAAGCAAGACAGGTAAATCAAGAACTCCACTGGTATTTTCACTGGTGGCAAAATCAACATTTGCATCTCAAAAATGAAAGGAGGATTACTGTCTTCTGGCAAGAAAACATAACATGTATTAAAATGGACGCCTGCCAGCAATACCATTATTGGCTATCCGGCTGATCGTCCGATTGGAATCAATGGATCCACGCTGACGTACAAGCTTCCTTGGTCTCTTCCTGTTTGTGCAACAGGATGAAGACACAAGGGCTGAGACTCGCCGCAGCGCACGTCCAGTGATGAATCCCGTGGGTCCCGTCACACACATTTGTGAAAGGGCACGAAGTGTGTGCAGATGCACTATTGTCTCAGATTTAACATAACTCCTTTTGAGTATATATATTTATTATTATTAGCTGTTTATCTTAGACTGTATTATGGTCTTTACCACATCTGGGTGTTTGCGTAGAGAAAGACGTTCAATGGAATCAAAGACCTTCGTCGTACTCTGTAAGGAGACCCAAAAATCAAAACACATTAAGATCTGTTTCCTGTTGACGTAAATGGACTCTATAGAGTGGGATGGCACAATGTTACACCGACCAAAAATAACTGTTGTCTACGATGTCACAAAAATTCTTGCTATTTTTTTCTCCCTGAGATTGTGCCGACATGAGTTAGGTTTAGCTTTAGCTTTAAACTGAGCCTGAACTTTTGTATGCAAATTAAAGGCCTGCGCACCGAACTAGAAATCAGCACTTATCTCCTCTCATGTACAGAACATACTTCAAACACAGTACTATACCCAGGAATGACACCCAGTAATTAATGGAAATGAATTGCAGCAAACACAGTACAAAAGCAAATTTATTTGAACATCAATAAGAGTTAAAAATGTAACTACCTGCATTGTTCATTATTATCAGTAGCGCTTTTGAATCTAGGGAGAAGGTTTCAAGATGTACAGCTAACGGCACAGGAGACTAATTCCCTCCCTAGTAAGGGATGACGATATGATGCGTGAAAAGTTCAGATACCCCAGGTTGACGGCTTACTTCTTGAATGAGGTACCAGATAGCACATTAAATTTAAAAACAATGGAAAGCCATCCAAACACCAGGACACAGTTTGTACACCGACGCTGAGTCATTCTGGGGCAGGCCAAGGCTGGCCAGTGCCCATGTGAAAGAGGCTTTCATGAAAACCCCAGCACATCCAAAAAGCCCTGATGATCACATGATAGCATGTCCCGAGTGCACTTCAGAGTCCATTCTATTCCCTGCAAAGCTTAAGGGCTTATAAACACAGCAAATGTCTTACATTTGCCAATTAAGGATGAAACTGCAAGGATAGCGGGAAAACACCATAGTCCATTAAATTTAGGCTGTACTCCTTCTCTCACACCAGCTGACACAGGCTAACTGCAAATTTCCCTTTTTTTGCATTATTGCCCTAACACAGGGTTTCTAATTTAACTGCACTTTTAGATATTAATGCCCCCCCCACCCCAACACACCTGTCTGGAAGCCTCTGGGGCAGCTGCCCATCTATTCATCGCAACTTGTTTTTTTTTTTAAACAAACCGCATGTCATGCAGTAGCTGGTGTCCAACAGCACACAGGTCCGTAGACGCATTTATGCGCGAGCCAAATGAGACGTCCTGGGTCCCGCCAGCCAAACCACCCCCCCTTCCCACCTAGTCGTGGAACAACACAGACAGTCTGCATGGGGAGCTTGTGAAATGGCCATAGCTCTGGAGCAAAAGGTGCAGAAGAGAGCGGGAGGGGGCAGCCTGATCTCGAGAGCCGGGCCTTTGGTACAGAGAGGCCTCCTTCTCCTACAGCTTCCAGACCGTGAGTTTACATGCATGAGGTCGCAGGAGGGGGGGGCCCATCCCGCTGGCATCTCCTACCGTTAAGGTGTCAAACGTCACCCCGAGCCCAAGGTTCAATGGGGGGTCAGAAACTCCTTGCTAGGAAAAACGCGATTCAATGTTTATGTACGTATGTATCTTGACCGAGGGAAGCAGCCTTCTGTGTTACGCACAAAAACTTCGTTCTTGTTCCGAAAAATAAAGATAACGCTAGCTCGCCCTCCACAATCTTGGAAACAGCCGTCTGAAGGGGCAGCCACTCCTGCCACTTTCTATTCTTAGTTAAAGGGTCATGCAGGTTGAACTCTATTGGTGATGACAGAAGTTCTCTGGCTTCAATCATCTAACTGGTTTCACATTTTCGAGATGCTAGAAACCCCCCAAGCCACCCCCTCCCCAGCACGCAGCATTCTCCTTTATCACAATAACAGTCTTGCCCCTTTCCTGTAGCCTGGATGTCAGACCTTACGAATAAAGCGCACTTCCAAACCCAGGCCTTTGAACATCTGCAGCTGGAGGTCTCACAGTATCGGGAACAGGAAACATTAAGGAAGCTGTATTCACAAG
>JAODLC010000036.1:21437905-21471993 GCA_026781145.1 Hippopotamyrus pictus | reverse complement strand
CGCCCCTACACCCAACCGCACCCAATAGAACACAACAGAAGAAGCCAGCTTGCCTACACAGAGTGAGGAGGGTGAGTCTTTGCAAAGTTCTCTTGGAATTTGTGTTGGATGTCTTGAAAGTCATGGGCTATGTGCATCGCACATCTTTTTACTGTAAATGCCTTAGGGCTGGCCAATACCTGACACAGCCACCAAGGCTGCTGTCGCATTCATTTTAAAAATGAAGAATCCAAGTTACGTCTCCAAATTCTCACATTAGTCCCCGTTTTCATCTGATGGATTCAAGCTGCAAGCAGGAATCCTGGATACTGAGCAGTGTTACAAAGTCAGATACTCCAGCAGATGATTAGACACCTATTGTTTACTCAGATATACCTAGGAAACGCAAGCATATCTTAAAATAGACCAGCGTGTCTGCAAAGGTATAAGGATGGACAGAGAGGAGAGGAGCTGGTGACACGTCTACGACGCCGTTACCGTGGAAGACGGCCGGCCTGTGACTCATGTTTTCGCATGCGGCCCATCTGCCGACGCCTGCTGTCAGAGACTTCTCCTAAGCTATTTTAATCTGGAGTATGGAGGTCCTTCAGCCTCTTCGCTCACATGCTTAATCTTAATATATCTGCCATAAACGGGGAAGGTAGCACAGTCTAATTTCAGCTAGAATGGCAAAGGGCCGCCTTCCTCCTCAGGAATCGCGCCCCAGAGAAACCAACACAGCCATGCCTGTCTCAATATCTAAAAGGATGGTGAAATCGCATGGGTCTACTGAACGGAGACGTAGTCTCCAGCATAAAGAACCTTTTAATTTAATACGGCAGTTTTTATAACCATCTTACCTGGACGGAGTGCTAGCACAAAAGTAACTGTCATACTATGTAACACAAAGAAACATTCAGAGACGCGATTTGAACGTAAAACGTATTAAAGCATCACAATGATGTACAGTAATACTATTACATCATTCAAGATTCAAGATTCAAAATTCCTTTATATGTTATGTAGATAGTTATACAAATACATGTGGTGGAATGTACACCAAGTAACTCTGAAGACTGTGCATATATATAGAGAGAATATAGAAGGTGTAGAAGGTATACAGTGTGCATATGTTTAAGTAGTAGTTTACCTTATACCTAATACATGTCAAAGAACAGAATTATGCACCTGTCATCAAAAATAAGATAAAAAGTAGCAGAAGATTCTTGTCAGTTTCTACGGACTATGTGTCAGTTGATATCCAAGCTAAAGTAAGCCATTTTACTGTTGTACGCCATGCTAATAGGCCTTACAACCCTTTCACTTTCAATATGAGAGACAAATGGAATTCAGAACCATGGAATCCATTAAACCATTGTTTTAGCCCTTGTGTCTTCACCACTGCAATGTTTCTGAGGACAGGCCTTTGCACCCTGACTTATTGGCCTTGAGCAGCACAGCCCAGTAGCTGTTCAAAGGTGCCGCCCTGTGTGTAAACGCCGCACTGAGAATCGACTTCTTGCCATGTGCTCCATAAAGCCGTTTTTCAAAGCATGAGAAACGAAACAAGCTTGAAAGAGTCCGGCTGGTTTCTATGGAGACAACCCCTGCAATAAAAAACACCCAGGAGAGCAGAACCAGCACAAAGCAACAACAGGAGCAAAAGATTATATTTCAAATAATTCCCTAAAAAACTACCATAATGATATTCATGAAGCAAATCTGTATCGAAACCATAACTTTTGAAAAAGGCTTCTCTAATATACAAATTCAAACGTTAGAAAAAAAAAAACATTTTAACCAACAAACCATGACAAGAATGGAAATACTCTCCAGTATTAAAAAGCAGTGTCCTCAGTAAAAGACACAGAGGGGACATTAAGCTGTGATGCCCGCAGGCTGCGACAGGCCACACCCCCCTCCTGCTCATTAGCGCATTTCGGTTCATCATGCACGGGGTCCTGGGAGGGTGCCTCTCTTGGGCTCCCGCGAGGGAACTGCGTCTAGCCATACCCAAAACCCACAAGGGGCAAAGGGAGCAGGGTTAGGGAGGGAAGAGTGGCAGGGGAGCAGCAGGGCGGGGACTATAAGCCCTGGGTATCTGCAGGGCAGCCCGACTCCTAAAAAGAGACTTTTAATTAAGAGCAATGTGCTGGCACCATTTTCCTCAATGTCTCGCCTTTCCCTGCTTCACAGTAAAAGCCCAGACTGTGCTAATTGTTCAGGGTGCCTTAGCGCTGCAAGAGTGTTAAAAAATAATCCAGTATCTCGTAAAGGAGAAGGAGTATGTCTGCCGGACAGTAAGGTGAGTGACCGAAGAGCACTGCATGGCTAACTGGAACGCCAGAACATGGACGAGGGAGAGGGAAGCTTCAAGCAAAGTCACTGGCAAATGGGAATTAATGGAAGGAGAGTTTTCCACACCTCTGCACTCCACTCCGCTATGAATCCTAATTCAGCGTTCTAACTGCTTCAATTAAACATCCCATCCAATATCAACTAATGCAATCTGTCATACGTTACAGACATGGACGTTTCATGGACAACTGGAAGTTTGTAGCTTTTGATTCATTTATTTATTTGACAGACACTTGGTCCAAGACATAAGCTTGGAATCACAGCACAAGGTCAGGAAGAGTCCAGGACCCCCAAACAGGGTAAAGAACCATGGTTATACAGTATAAAGCCACAGGATTTGAACCCACGACATTCCGGACAGATCCCTAACTCACTGAGCCACACACTGCTCGTGCAATGAGCCATAATTTCTGCCAACATACTGGTGGAATGTTGTTCTTCCCTCAACAAAAAATACTCATGAACAGACGGCATCCATCTGAGAGTAATTACAGCCATACATTTGTATCAATTACCTAAACTAATCTACACTGACCGGACCTTACATCACCCAGTTAACCGGACACCAAAGCATGCCACTTGTTCAAACATCAACGCAAACTCTACTCAGATTCTCCGGCTGACCCCGGATACTGCCTACTGCCCCCCACTCTGCATCGACCTCACAACATTACCCACTACCTTTTTTGCAGACCCACATACGCTGTTCAATACTATAGGCAGAGCAAAATGGGGAAAAAACACACAAACATTCATGCATTAATCAATAATTACGCTGAAGAAGCGCATACTGTTACCAAGTAAAAGCAGTCACAATTACTCAAGACTGAAAACGGAGACAGAGCTCTACAGGATATAACAGCTGCAGTGGGTGACATTTTGAGGATACAGAGGTCTAGCATCACACAATGGGATTCCTAGAGAAAAAAAAACCACCATTGAATAACAATGGGAAATGTTTGGGAAATGCGGCATTTTTTTGACCTGCACAAATGTTTATACCGGATGGGTAAATGGATTCTACATATGGAGAGTTATGAGGACAGCAAGCACAAATAAAAGCAAGAAAAATGTTTTTAATGATCTAGCCACATCCAATGTGCACATCCTATGGTCTGTACAGCCATGTTGGAAGAGCCCATTTTTATCAACACATCAGAAAATGCCTGCTCTGAATGTCTACACATTCACGGCCACTGCCCGGACATTCAGGACAGATAATGCCCTCGTCTCTCCACTAATTCCTGCCTAAGCAAAATACCCACCCCCGGGGGAAATAAACAGGACTCATGACTCCTGTTTGCAGGAAACATGTTTTTTTAAGTAAGGCATCATCAGCAAGCAGCACATCTTAATACCATCAGCGCGAACAGCATCATGGAAAACCTTAAATCAATAACACACATTAACAGCGGCGCGCTGTTAGGCTTCAGCAGATGCATGCCAACAGATGATAATATGCTGTGCTGATAATAACTGGGCCGATAGTAATAAAGGAAACACAGATGATGCACGTAAAATCGTGTTTCATATTTTCAAGGTGTAAACAGCCCTGTTTTACTGGCATTAACGCCGTCTCATTGTCATCAGTATAGGCTGCTGTTCTTCCTCCCATGTGCAAATCTGAAGGCATCCCGAAATATTACACAATCTCTATGCTGCAATCGCCGCAGTACTATTATTAAGAGCATATTCAGACACCGACGCACGGCCACTGGCGAAACGAGGCTATGCCAGATAAAATGGTTACGACGCGGTTTTGCAATAAACTGCGCAGACCCGATTTATGTTTTTATGGATTTTTAGCGATGCAATTTAAGCCATTTAGACCGAAAGGGCGGGCATGTGGAGTGACGCCAGACTCTCCTCGAAGGTAAAGCGATCCGAAGAAATGAATAAAAAGCCTCATCTGTGCATGCAGGTCAGATGAACATGACAGCAGTCCGTCATGTCTCCGTGTGCACTTACTCCATGGTGTCAGCACTCTCCCCTCGTTTTCAACCTTGTCTTCTTGTCTTCTCCTTCTGGATACAGACGCGTTTCGATCAGCTCCCAGCCCGCAGCGCACTGGAGGAAAGCGATCAATCGCAGCCCCTCTTCCTCTGTCTCGGCGGTGGTCCTCCTCCCGTCTCCTCCCGTTATTCGTGGGCAGCGTCGCTCGCCCGGGCTGATCGGACAGCCTGACCGGTGGGAAAGGGTGGAGTGCAAGTGTACGACGGCAAGCCAAGCTGCCCCCAATATCCCCCCTCCTTTTTAAAATACCTTTTGTTTGTGACTAGTCAGTGATAGTGAATGGTTGATTGCGGTGTGTTTTGCGCCCTCCCGCGCCCATGTGCGATTTGACAGGCAGATACGCCCCCTACTGGTGAAGTATAGGACTAGACTGGGAAAAGCTGATGTGTTGCTAGAAGGCAAAGGGAGGGGCGCTCAATTGGTACCCGGCGAGGGAATGGCATTAATGATTTATCATGGCGCCCTTGGTTTTTTTGTATTGAGCTGTCTACGAATGACACCATGCCTCTCGAAATTCCTTTTACAGTATATTTGCAATTTTACGTCGTATTATTCTGGCGCTTTTTACGCTGCCTCGCTTTGTTTTTGTCAGTTGAAAGAAGCCCTGAATCGGATACCTATTGTATCGGAAATATAAACGTGTTCAAAATGCAAGATTTCTAAAAAAAAAAAAAGAGTGTAAGTATATGCACAGCTGATATGAAAAGCGTGCATCATACAAGTTTACCCTTTGGTAGTCCCATTGAAATTTCAAATTGAAATATTATACGAGTGATTTGTTCAAACTGTAAAATTTGAGATTTCCAAACGTGCGGTTAGTTTTTGCTGATATCGACTGAGTAACACGGGGGTGATCAGAAGGTAGCAGTGATTGTCTATTTCGTCAGCCTGCTTTTACCTTAGGCTACATGCCCCGCAAAGCCTTATGGGTAAACACATGGCACGCAGGTGAAGTGCTAACTCTAAATTTTGGCTAATGTGTTACTCTTTACTTTGCATTAATGTTGTTTTCCTTGAACTCTAACACACTCACGAAGTCCATATAAAGCAAGAGTACCCCTACAGTATATCACCAAGCTCCCTGTTGTGCTTAATGCCAATATTGGAATACACTTGTATGCCTCCACGACAAATCATATTTCATCATCTTTTCCTGGTACTGGTACAAGGTACTGGTCCATGAATGCTGTTCTTAGTCATTAAATACGGGAGTGTGACCAATTATGGGAAAGCAACTAGTTTGACACAGTCAAAACAATCTGTTATGCTGGTCTCTGGGAACTTAATCTAATTTGTTTTTTTTTGCTAAAATATCCCACAAAAACACTACCCAGACTGGACCAACTCACTGCAAGGTCTTCAAACTGACGGTTTCTGACATTGCTGAAAAAAGGCAACTGATGGGGTTTTGGGCTCCTGGCAAGAAGGGTGGGTTCAGAACGAGATGTGCAATGGTGGATGTGTTGGAGATTGGTGAACGTAAGGGATGTAGGCCAGACTGGAGACAGGAGTCAGCCAGAAGCAGGCAAAAATCAGGAGACAAGAACCAGCCAGAATTTGCAAGAAAACAGGAGATAGAAGGCACCCAGAATTAGCCAGAAAACAGGAGATAGGAACCAGCCAGTATTTATCAGAAAACAGAAGTCTGGAAGCACCAAAAATTGGCCAGAAAACAGGAGATAGGAACCAGCCAGGGATGAGACTCAAATGAACCAGAGATTAAAAATGAGTTAAAACAGGAAACTGAAACCCGTAATCGGATGAATTAAAAGTAGGTTTTCACAAGAAACAGGCTGCAGCCAACAGAGGTGGAGATTTCAGGTGAAGTTCAGTACAAATTAACTGAAATCTCCACTTCTGGTAGCCAACCCCAGGTATGTAATTTGACTGGTGTTAAACACTGGCGCTGCTTGGACCCAGTACATCCCTGTTGGAGCACAGTCAAGAGGACCACCATTGTCTCCAAAGAGGGCATGGAAATTTGGCTGAGGGTATAGCAGAAACTCAGTCAAAATTGCAGCTGGAATGTTCCACCAGATACTACGCGAAGAGGTACAAATACTTAAGTAGTCATATGTTTGCATGTCAGATTCCTGCTTTTTCTTATGCACAAAACATTTCTTGAAATCACCAGTTTGATAATAGATGAAAATATCTGAGTTTAAGAAGCTGCATATGTGGCAGTTTTAGAAGACCGTATAGCTTGGCTAGAATACAAGTGCTTTATAGAAACTTGTCAGGGTCCTGCTATTTACCAGCATGCAGTCACTAGCTCTCTTCTGGGGTGCAATTTCGATGGCATTGTGTTATACACTAGCTGGCTGTCAGAGGAAGCAGAAGAAAAATGTGCTCTGACTGTCCCAGTGACAGCCAGGCAGCGGAGGGTCCCGAAGCAGGGAAAAATTCTTGGTCTGATACCAGAGGAACACTTAATTATGTTTTAACTGTTTTGTTTAAAATGTGCAGCAGGGGGCACAAAACTGTTTATTTCCCCTTTATTGCATTTTTTTAAGCACTGGGAAACTTGCCTGACCTAAGTCAGAGCAACACATTTGCAGTGCTGGCATTCAGCATACAGGCTTTGGTGTGAATCAACACCATAAACTGTCCATTTTGTCCTCCATCCTTAATTTTACTGCAGAGGATTTAATATTCCCTTCCAGTAAGCAGGTGGACCACACCAGTAGCTTTTCGCACAAACGGTTCCTTCCTGATTCCCTGGCAATACATCATTCTCCAGGAAAAGTCCGATTATACACCATCAGTTCATCGACGATACAAACACAATCAGATTAACAATAATCAGGTCTGAATCTGGATGGCTTATGCGTGCTTTTTTATTAATAATCCACCATACTGTACATGTGCCACAGACATCCCTAAGCTTTTATCAGTGTATGCTTCATCAGAGGTTAATAAAAAAAATCCAAATCCAACCCACTTTGCTCCTAATTATTCTTAACAGGTCATTCTTCACCTTTGAAGCCACAGACACACTTTTCATACCACACATTATTTTCAGTCTATCTCAACTCTGCTTCTCCACACTCTCTCTGAGAACCTTTTTTGAGCTTCAAGTCCACCAACAAGGAAGCAAGAGCTCAATTTCACCTCAGAAACCCAGATTTGCTGAATCCAAAGTCTCCTTACGTGGAGTACATGCCCCATACCTCTTGGTTACATAGCATGTCCTCTCCTCTACATTGTGTTGTTGTCTACTAGGCCCCTAGACTACACTCACCGATCCAGAACCCCGCAACACGCCTTGTCATTGACCTTTCAAAATGCTTGCATCATCAGCCATCCTGTTCTTTCACTACTCGCTACCCCATTCTACTTAAAACCCTTGGAACAGCCATACCTTTGTGTATAAACCATTACAATTTGACATTCCTCTGACTATCACTCATCTTTCGGGAGAACATTTTAAAACAAATTTGAGGAAACACTTCTTTACACAGCGTGTAGTTAAAGTATGGAATAGTCTTCAGGGTTCGGAATAAGATTTTCAACTTGATTAGCAGTTTTGCTAATCAAAATTTTCAAAAGTTGCAACTTGATTAGCAGTTTTGAAATTTGATTAGCAAGTTTTAAAAATGACCATCGGAAGCACTAACTAGCCTACTACATGAGCGTCGTAAAGTACTCACACACGTTTAATTTTTTATTTTTTTTTTGTATTAAAATGAATTAATAACACTTTGTTGTTCAGTTTCAAAACTTAGCAAAGAATTTTTAAAATGTAATGCTCTGGATAGTCACTTTTATGAATAAAGAATAAAAACTTCAAATTAAACATTTATTTTAACCGCAGCGCGGTTATTTGGACAGGATTGTCAATAGCGCTGCCAGCGAGTATCGGGATCGGGGCTGGATTTCTTCACTTTTGTGATTAAAATTCTAATAAAATTTAAAACTGGATATTGATTAGCAATGGCTGCGAATAATTTTAACGGGAATTAGGCAATTGTTTCGCAGGTGGGTGTTTTTACATCGCAAACTGCGATGCGATACCGGCTATTTCGAACCCTGGTCTTCCTGCTAGTGTGACGGAAGCTAAAACCCAGAGTTCCTTTAAATCAGAGCTAGATAAGATTGTAACAACGCTGAGCTATTAGTTAAGTTCTCCCCAAATGATCTTGATGGGCCGAATGGCCTCCTCTCGTTTGTAAATTTCTTATGTTCTTAAACACCAGAAATTAAAATAATTTTTCAACCTTAGTCTTTCAATGGTAGAATAAACGTCTCCTGTCCTACTGCTGCACATTATAGCATTAACCTTCAGGCATGTATTCTGCATTCTGATAAATAGCTGTTTGTTCATGTATATAATCGTTAGTCTACTGAATGACCCTACATCATATGATCTTGCACTTTAAAGCAGAAGCCTTATTCCTGAATCATCTAATTGTGTTCATGGTCTGTTTTATTGTATGTGCAAACTGTACTTGTGTTATACAGTGTGACTTCTCCATCGATGCTACAGTTAAAGGCAACACACCACTGTCGGCAAGTACTTTAAATATTTGCCGGGTTCAATGACATGGTGTATCTCAGCAGAAGGCAGGATGACATCATAGTCACATGTCTGTTATGGTTTAACATAAAGCCTTATGGTATAAGTTGCAATTTGTTACTACATCATGAGTAGCATGAATGCTTTTATTAAAACAAAAATTACAATTGACAAAGTAATAAAACAAATGTTATGGGAAGCTAACAGTGTGATAGGGAGTGGGTGGGGTAGTGTGTGGTTCTGTGGGTTAAACCCGTGCCTGTCAGTGGAAGGTTGCTGGATCAAATATAGTGGTCGGAAGAGTGATTTCACCATTTGGCCCTTGAGCAAAGTTCTTTACCCCAATTGTTCGAGGGACTGAATGACCCTGCTCTCTCAGTTGTAGGTTACTTTGAATAAAAGCATCTGCTAAATAAGGAAATGTATGCATGACAGCAGAATATAAGTGCAATAGTTCATAATATCCATAGGCAGGGCTTGGTAGGACATCCTGATTTTGCCGAGTTTGACATGTCCCTGGGTCAATAAGGGAGGGGTCGGCATTTCACTTCTTTAACCAATCACAGTCTTCATTGTGCGCCATCACCACATTGGACTGATTTCATCTCATCTTCAAGCTGGGGATGGGGGGTTGGGGGGTGTGGCTCAGCAGGCTAAGCCTCAGTGTCTGTGATTGGAAGGTTGCTGGTTCAAGCATTATTATTATTATTATCCATCCATCCATCCATCCATCCATCCATCCACTTGTCCTGTTCAGGGTCCCAGGGGGCCCTGAGCCTATTCTGGAGACTATGGCTACATGAGGCAGGGAACAACCCAGGATGGGGTTATTATTATTATTGTCATCATACAAATATGCCCCCTTACATTGCTCCTTTGCGCATTCTTATGTTGTGTATCTATGGAATGTCCCTTAACAAAAGGCATACACAGTAAAATGAGTACTTTGTGCACTTCACAGAAAACACTGGTTTTAATTAACGTGGTGATGTCGTACAATGAAGACAGTGATTGGTTAAAGGTGTGAAACACAAGCCCCTCCCTTGCCGATCCAGGGACACGGCAAGCTCGTCAAACTTCGGATGTGCGGGCTTGGTAAACGTGTGATTCCTATGATATGCGCATCCCGACATCTGCGACAAACGTGGCCGGTTGGGCACAGCGGGAACCGCCGAAAGTATGTGGTGACCTACAAAGGGGGATTGTGTAAGCGGCACCTTCCCTGATTCCCCAGCGGCCGGTTGTCTTTTGATGTGCCGCAGAACAGCCTGCAGTGGCTGTGCTGAAGGCTGATTTTACCCAAGGCGGGGTGAAACGGCTGTGCAGGAAGCCGAAGCTGATGTCTTCCTTTCAAGCAGGACCAATGAGGACAATGTGCTTTAGTCACTCAAGCAAAAAAGAGACGGGTGTCTTCCGAAGGCCTTTGTCCTTCAAAGCAATTTCATTTATATAACTACAATATTGGTGCAGCGTAACACATTGAATGCTTTCATGAATAGTTTAGTTACACCAGCTCTAACATTTTGGTTCTCGTTTTGATATTTAATTTACAGTAGCTCTGGGCTATGTGACAGTTTTTTGACTTCCCCCGTCATTAACCATACGGCCCCCACGGGAATAATCCAGGGCTGCATGGCTTGTAATTGTAAACTGAGATTTAAATCACCCATAAACAGCTTTACTACAGCTGTACCTAGTAAGAATAAGAGAGGGGAGGCAATGTGAACTTCCAGACTCTATAGATACGGGAACAGTTTGATTTTTTCACATCCATTTCACATCCCTACTGATATCCCATGATGATCTGAGGGTATTTTGACATGAAAACATGTTCTGTTAGTTATCAGTTACAATGAAGCCGTTTTCATTAGAATTGTAGACAAGGAGCAACAAAATGCATCAACACCACATTACACCTACAGGTGGCGCTTGGTTGCAGTCCATGCTATGCCTGTTTCCTGCTGATTCAGCACAGTGGCAAATATCATATAGTGATTCAGATGCACGCACAAGCACATGCACACACACACAGACACACACACATGCACAGTCCACATATTGATATCTTTATGGGGACTCTATTAATTTTTATTGGGATATTTGTAATCCCAACTATGACAACCTTAACCCCTATCCAGCCATAACGTTAACCATAAGTAACCAAACAAAATACAAAACGTTTGGCATTTTAAGTTTTTTTGATTGCATTCACATATTTTTATAAAACTTTCCCTTTGTGGGAGGTCAAAATAACAGATTTATATCACATTGTGGGAGATATTTAATCCAAATAATGTAATATACATATACCCCGCCCCCACCACACACACAGGAACAGTATTACCAGCATTAAAATGCTCACATCTTGTCTAGATTTGTTATAGCAATACCTGTACATCATATAATTTTCATGGTAGGTGCTGTTCAGTTAAAGTGTAAAGCTCTGCTCAGTGCACCCTTACATTTACATCTGATATATTTAGCAGATGATCTTGTCAAAGTGACCCTGGTTCTGGGGACATGGAGGCCTGTTCAAAAAAGTCGAGTCCTGGATGCCAGTTCAGGAGATCCTTATCAGAGATGGCCATTGAGGTTTTTACATGGTCTATGGATGACGATGACTGAGAATTCCATTCCGCCTGAATTCGGGGTGGCGGTGCTTCAACTACACACCATGGTCAGCTGTGATCACACACATCCCGTCTTTACAGTGATGTGAGCCAGTATCTGTTCCCATTTCCCAGGATCTATAAGCTCTGCAGATCCTGGCCAGGTTCACATCTCCTCCCACAGTCTGGCCAGGTTCATACCACCCCTGGGTATAGTTGCAATAACTGATTAGCCGAGGTGATGCGCTGTAAGGTGCCTCTTTTAGTTCCTCCTCAGCTCTTGTTTGACCCCCTTGAGGTCCTTTGAGTTCCTGTTATTGTTTGTATCGCTTATAATACAGCCTCCACCAGCCCATGGATCATTACTCCCTCCCAGTCTCCGTTCATGACAGGTATCAGTTTATGCCACTTCTTGAGATGGGAGGGGCTACTGTGCACTCTCTCTCAGTGCTATACCTCCCCAATCGCCCCCCGCCATCACCCGTTCCAGGGCTCACACATTCCTAAGCGCTCACACACTGTCCCCGAGACGCTAAGCCAGTCGCTGTGGTAACTTGACACTTCTTTTTATTTTGTTTTTTTACCGTGATCAATGGGAATCTTCACGTTGGGTCCTGGAACAGAGCCATAAGCTTCATAGAGATGGGGGGTGGGGGGGTGGTGGTTTTTCTCTGCACCTAAACCCACAGGACTTTGTTTGCAAGGGAAGTTTAAGGGGAGTCCTGTTTCCACCATCATTTGAGTATTTTATCAAGATGCCAGTGAGGCAAGATTCCAGTGCACTGTGGATCAATCATTAAAATGTGTTTGAACTACAGTGTAAAAACAGCTGACATTTCTATTTTTCAAATTCACTGATCAGCGGTGATGGAGTTTGGGGGTGGTGGGGTGGGGAGGGGGGGATGCAATGTCCTATTCAGGGGTGGGGTCACAGGGTACCGATAGATGGGATCGAAATGAAAAACAAATTGAGGTTTGTGCTTGCAGTAGCTGAGGCTTATGCCAGATCAAGAGCACACTACTTAATATGTACTGGGTGGGGGGCAGGGACTGGAGGAATTATTCAGCAGCCTGTGTACCTGTCTCTGCCTCCCAGTAATATCACCTCCCTCCCCACACAAATATGTCAAACCTAATTATAATACTCTACATAAATATTAATGTACTAACACGATCCCCTTCTCATTTTTTATCATATATACCTAGACACCTAGTATTGCTTCCACCTGTGAAGAAAAGTGAGGTGATGCTGTCTAATACAGAGCAGATTGTCAGAACCTGTGACGGAAATGAGGGGGCCTGCAGCCATAAACCATGGGATGGACACCCTGAGGGACTCATCTTACCAAAGTGCTGAAATACAGGCATGGCGGGGGGTCAGAGAGCAGGCCGCGTCGGCATCAGTATCACCAGGGGGCGCCGGAGAGACGACGATGTCAGAAAGGCTCATTGAGCGATTTTGGGAAGATTTGACGGGCTTGCTTGTGAGTTTTGCCCAAACATCTGGATAACCAATTGGGAGGGGGTAACAGGGGTGATTCACATTCGAAATTGTGAATTTAATTGGTAGAACATTAACCTGATTTAATATTTTAGTTTTCTGTATGACCGACATTTTTAATCAGTTGATAATAAAGTGCAGCACTGGTCCCCTAGTAAGGATTATACCATAAGTGATGCAGGGATAAGGTAAAATAAGGTATTGTAAATCAAAAAAGAAAACAGTTAAAAAAAAAGATACATAATTAGTAACACTTTACTTGAGGGGGCACAAATACTTGGTAGTAACTCAGTTACTCCCAGAGTACAAATCATGAACAAATAGGTGGTACTTGAGACAAACGATGTGTCAGGATTGATTAATGACGAACAAACATGAGATCAGTATTTCACTTGTGTTATTCATTACTTGTTCCTTCTGTAGTTCACAAAGGTTTACAGAATTAGATATAGTAAGAAATATAGTAACTGCCTATGATAAAAGATGTGTCACGATTCATTAATAATGAATGCACAAGATAAGTGTATAAGTGAGTTTGACTTAGTTTGTGGTTAACTCATACTTAAGTAATAGCATAATACTACATTATTTGTGCCCCTTCAAGTAAAGTATTACCATAAAATTAATGTGTAGTAATGACTAAAGTAATAATTCTATGCTGCAGTTTAACCCATACTTCTTTGAGGTAAACAATATAGAGTTATACAGTTTATCATTGATCATATAATCTATAAAAGCTGTGCATAGGGAAATCTGTCACACTGTATAATCTGGCAGCAAATACCACAGATTTGCATGAAATGCCAGGCATGGTGTTGCAGTGTTTTGGGCTTAATAAAAAGTGGGACCCCTGAACAGCAGGATATGATTTACACCGACGTACAAACAAAATCGATATGTGCTACAGTAGAGGGACAAATAGTTCATGCATGCTGCTTCCATAATCACATGACCAGCACAGGGTCACTGATCAGCAGTGAAGTAATGCATATATAGCCAAAGTATCTGTTCATCTATCTATCCATTCATCCATCCATCTAGCATAACGTGGACTGTCAGTGGTCCCCGAGGACTGTGGCGGGAAACACTGCTATACGGGATAAGTGGTTTTGAACATGGATAGATGGATCAATACAGACATACCTGTACTGTAGAATATAAATCCAGCATCGTGCAATACTGTAAGTGGTGCATACAGACTGCTGAATTGCCAGCTCTTATGTCCTGAGTTTATTCTGCAGATGGTATCTGCATGTCCAGGCACTCTGACTGCCTGTGAGGTGAGTGCGTTAGTGCAAACCTTCTCGCTTCCCCATTCCCAGCCTCCTGCTGCTTCTCCTCTCCTGGCATGACCGCTTCACCCTTTGCTTTCGGGCCCTGTTGGGTAAGATCTTCCGCCTGCATTGCACCTGGGAATCAGCTGCTCTGCCCAGTCGCTCTTGGCCTCCTTCCCCATCGCAGTCACTGCCTTCTGCCACCCTGCCCACCTCGCTCCTGCCGCTCATGTTCTCTCTACTGTAATAATTCCTGGGATAATTGTCCCTATCCTGCCCAGTCACCAGACTGTCCTCCTGCTGTAAGACTCACTTCACTGATGCTCATCTCCACTGGTCACTTCTTCCCTAATCCTGTACTGATCCTATTCTGGGATCTTTCATTTGCGCTTCTGTCGTCCTTGAATGTACTTTCTCTCAAAACTACTTCCTCGTTCATGGAACATTTCCCTCCTTGAACAGATCCCTTGGGGTTCAGTACTTTGTTGTTCAGTTGCTGGTCCCTGCTGAATATTTCCCATTTTTGGCCCTTTATTAAACAATAAATCATTGAGATGTTAGCCCAGCCCAGCTGTCTCATTTACTGGATTGAGCAAACTTTGTGTGACCTTTTTTTAAACCAGACGGAGGATTGCAGGCTCATCTGGAGACAGTGTAGAGCAGGGGTGGGCAATCTAATCCAGAAAGGGCTCTTGTGTATGTGGGTTTTCACTGCAAACCCATAATTACAGTAGATTACTAATTAGAGGACTGATTGTCTGAAAAGTCCTCACACCTTGGTTTGGACAGCTGACCTAAAGGTTATCCCAAAAACCTGCACACACACCGGCCCTTTGTGGATTAGATTACCCAGAACTGGTGTAGAGGCTTGTTTCCAGGTTTGCAGGCATGTTCATAAACTGTTAGTGTTTTGCTTTCAGATTTCTGTCATGCCTGTCAGCATCTCATTAACAGATTTGTGGCCCTGTTTGCCGCCATCTTCTTTCTGGGTTTGTGGTCTTGGTTAGCAAGGATCCCGGAGCCATCGGATTGGGCTCCCAGAATCTTGTTTTTGCCTTGGTTTGCTTGTTTTGTATTTCAGTCCCATTTCTCCAGGTCTCCAAATCTGAACCTGTATCTTGTGCACCGCCATCCAGTCAGTAGCCTCAGGTCCAGATTGTCTAACAGAAATCCTGCTTTCCTCAGTGTCTCCTGTCCGATGTTCTCATAGACCATTAGGCACTGGGGTGGGATGTTCTGGTTCAGGGTGTTCAGTCTTTACCTTGTTTGTTGTGGAAGTAACATGATCATTAGTCATTGATTATTATTGGCAATTTTTGGCTTTCTAATAGCACAATTAATCAAAAATATCTTTTTCATTTTGCTATTAATATGTGATCTGTGTTCTCTTTTTAGCACACTTATTAATCCTTCTGGTAACTACGCATCTCCTTTAATTATTGGCAAGACTTATGATATGACATTCCAGGAATAACTTTCCCAGCAGAATCAACAGTAGACCTACATCTGGAATAAACACCCACTAAAAATGATTAGGATTTCTTGATTGTATATTTATCCGTCATGTAGATATCCAGTACATGTTCGTGGTGAGTCTGAAGCCAACCTTCATATGTCAACCGACTGCAGTGGGTGACAGACAACTTGTACATTTCACTGAAAACTGTGTACCACCAAAAACACTCCTTTTGCTCATATATTTTGCTTTTATTTTTATTACCACAAAATACCCTTTGAAGTTAAGCAGACATGCAGACAAACCTAAACAAAACTTGTGACTTTCGCCTGTTTTGATTGACACAATCATTCTAAAGGCTCCTTTGATCTGACAATTTTGACAAATAATGCCCAGGACGTTTCGCTTCTGGCTGACTTGTCTCAACTATTTTGGGCGTAACTGACTGCAGTATCACAAAACTACTTCACTGCCAGGGGTCCCAACAGAGACACACGTTTGCGTGCATGTCCATGCATTTAGCGCAAGTATTGAAAGGTGTCCCATTCCCCAAATGAAGCAAGTGCAGCTCGCTAGATATGAACTTTACCCTATTTTGGCGAATACCATGTGGAAGCGGTCTTCAGATAGGAATACGGACCACAATACACTGCGTCAGGGATGACTAATAATATTGAAATCAAAATGTTGAAATAAAAGTCTCATGTCAGGGTTTGAGGGAAGGAATGATGATCCACTAGGCCAGTGTTTCCCAATCTGATTCTTAGGGACCCACAGACAGTCCATGATTTAGCTCCCTCCAAGCTCCCGGAGGGAGGAAAAATGTGAACCGGTTGTGTATCCCCATGGACTAAATTGGGAAACACTGCACTAGGCAGCTTGCAGACAATGAGTGGATTTTATTGAGAATGGACTACAGTGACACTTTAAACAAAGGGGACCATGAGGTGTCCAAACATAAGGCAGGAAGGGGTAACAAGCAGTAACAATGGCTACACTGTCACTGGGAAGTAGAGGTGTTGCGTCAGCTGCCAAGGCTTTGAAGCCAGTGTCGAGTGATGAGGGCTCATTCAGATGAAGACCCATGTCGGTGCTTGAATCGTCTGCATCTGATGACGTAATCGATGACATTTGAAGCTTTATGTGTGACCGTCCACTCAAATGATTCATGAAAGCTGTCAAGTCAAATAAGCATAGAGTCTAACCGAAATACCACTCCTGTGAGTTTGTATTGGAGAGAAGAGTGTGGATTATGAGTACATGGTGTTACCATGGAGCCAGCTGCTAAAAAGACACATTCATTCAGTTTGGGAAAATTTCGAAGGAATTTCTCAGAGTATTGTAGGTGAATTTTATTTGATATCCTCACATTACCACTCATGCAGGCTACTATAAAATGCCTCATATGTGTAATTAAATTCTCTGTTGAGTGTTGAAATCCTAATAAAATCTCATCTGGCTCCATAGGTATCTAAAAATATTGAGTAAAAATTCTGGGCCTTCCTCTCCCTGCATACTATTTGCCTTATAACACCCACACTGCCCTCTCAGGAAGCACAAGCATTTTTCACTATTCTGCCTTCAGTTTGCAGTAACAGCTTTGTTAACACCTCTCTGTCCCATTGCACATCCCTATACGCAGTTACACACATTTTTATACTCAAAACTGCCCAATGACAACTGTCGGTCACAACTGTCATACATAACAGGGACATATGCTAGCGATGGCAAGACAAAGTGTTGTTGAAGCTCTGAAGCTTTCCAGCCAATCGTGTGAAAATATGTCAAGAGGTAATAACAGGAATCAAAGAATTAAGTGTCATTGTTGACACACCACAACAACGAAATGTGTTCTCTGCATTTAACCCATATGTGACAATGTGACATAGAGTAGAAGGGGGCAGTTAATTCAGCACCCAGGGAGCAGTGCCTTGCTCAGGGTACGTCAGTGGTGCCTTGCTGGTCAGGGATTCAAACCTGCAATCAATTACAAGCACAAATCCCTAACCATTAAGCTATTGGTTATTTCTGTAATCTTTAACATAGTGCAGATGTGTTTTAAAAAACACAGACCCTTTGGTAATAACACTGTTAACCATTTTACATATTATGGTAGGTTACTGACAGCTGAACAGAGATCAAGTTATTGAAGTAGTCATGTTATGTACCATGTCTATGGAGAAGTGCTTGAGACCAGTGTGTCAGGGCCAGTACCGTCTGACCCCACCCTCCGTGACCTTTCCCTGTCTGGTCAACAGGCATTGCTAGTTGTTCCATCTTTTCCTCTTTGTCATACAGTCCTAGAACCATTGTCTGGTTTGTCTGCTTCCTGCAGTGCTGCATAGCTGCCTTAAGTGTGAGTCTCAGAGACAGAACTGGCTGCTTGTGGATTCAAACCTTGCTGGGAACCAGCTTTACCTGTTTGCCCAATTATTGGATTTTGTTCCCCAGTGTTTATTATTTTCTGCTCTTCTTGTGTTTTGTTCTGGCTTTGATCCTGTGATTAGCTTTGCTTTGTATCCCTAGTGTCAGATTAACGTCTCCTAGTTCGGTGTCTGTTTAGTCTCTCGGTTCCGTGTTCATCTTTGTTAATTTAATCCATGTCTTGTCTGTTTTCACAGGGCCGGTGCTTGTTAATTGTTCCATTTGTTGATCGTTGTCCTGCGCCCTCAGTGATCGGTTAATTTTCTTGCATTCCTCACCTGCCCTCTCATTAGCCTAGTTGTTTGTGTGTAGTATTTAAGTGCCAGTTTCCACTCTATTCCTTAGTCGGTCATTGTTCTTATTCCTGTTACTGGGTGTGTCTTAATCTCCCTGCTCCCTTTTTAAGTTACTAAAAGGTTTCTTTAGTTTATTCTTATTTTTACCAGTTTGTTATTGACCCCGCATGGTCCCTTTGTGTCCTGTTTTTTTTTTTAACATTTTTTTTTGCCTTGCACCATCCTGCATGGGTTAATTACACGGTAAACTTAGGTTGAATAATGTTAGGTCCATTGATTGACCTGGTCATGGATATCATGCCTGAAGTTGAGTCCCCCCTCCCCTCCCCTTTCATCAAAGGCAATAAATGGCTACATGAAACCAATGGTGACCCCAATCAGACAAATCACATTTTTAACATTCCGTCATACTTGGCTGTCCTGTTGGAAACTAATAGATGCAATACTTTTTTCAAAAAAGGTAACCAATAACATATTAGTGTTGCTTGATCCTTTGCATAACGCTTATCTGGCACTAGGTCCCAGTCTTCAAGCTGAGGTGCATAATTCATCCCACTCTAATCAGTGGGTGCTTCTGGCTGCAGAAATTCCTGCAAGGAAAAGTATCTAAACTTGACTTTGGTGGCAGTGCTATGAGAAATGACAAAGACGCTACTCCATTCTTGATGTGGAAGAATGTTTTTATAGCTTATTTAGTGTCTTTAGAAATCAAACAGATCCTATGCAGCACTGATCAGAAAAATGGCAGAGGTACCGGGAGCAGACAAAAGAAGAAGCACAGAGAGAATCTCCCCAGAGCCATTATAGACGAAGGACCTGTGCACATCATCCACCCCTGCTCCGTATCCTGCTTGCCTGTGTCCAGTCATTGGAGAACAAGTTAGATGAACCCAGGGCAAGGGTCACATTCCAACGGGACATCGAGGACTGCAACATCCTTTTTTTATGGAAACATGCTTGACCAATGCCCCCCAGGTACCGGACTAGATGATCTCCCCATTGGAATCTTTCACCATTTTTGGATGGATAGAATGGAACAAACCAGTAAATCTAGGGGTGGGGGAGTCTGTTTATGACAAACAATAGATGGTGTGACCCCTGGAATGTTAAAGTTTCCTTTATAACATGGAAAGAGTATGTAACAGTGCATGTCTGACATCCTAATAACTGGGTGTGTAGTGATGGCATAGTCAAGTTCTAGGCTGTTCTTTAACTTTAAATTCACTAGTTAATTGTTTCATCACATGAAACACAGCAGTATTTAATATCCCTTGTAGAAAGAATGCCTCATATATGCTCTGCTGTTACAATGGGTAGAGGAAGTTGCTTTGATGAATCAAAGATATGACATTTTCTTGCTAATAAAGGTACTCAAATGGTGAACATACTGTAAATGTATTTGTTAATAAAGAATATTGAGTGCATTTTTAGTAAATGTTAAGTGAATAACATGCAAATGTAAAATATTTCAATGTGTGCAAAAACTTTTGACTGGTAGTGTAGGTGTGGCGTGGACTTATGTCCACAGTGTTTTACATAAACTCAAGGACAAACATGGATCTCCTCTCCTCGCAAGACCTCAGACGATACAGGAACAGAGCTGGGACAATCAGCAACTTCTTTTATACCAGGCTGAGGTCTGGAAAGCAACTCTGTCTCTCAGTGTGAACTTAGAAGCTCAGAAGGAACTTCTACCCCCAGGCCGCCATTGGTGGGGCCAACGTGAGCTCCAGCCCAGCTCCGGCCAAGCACTGGCACCAGGCTTGGTGTGAAAGGGGTATCAGGCTGCTCAATATTTAATTAGTACTCCTAATTTAAATTCTTTGCTTATTTATGCATCTCACATTTTGCATGATTTGTGTTGCACATCACAGTGTAACTTTTCTTATTTATGATCATTATGTTATTACTTTTAAGGTATTTTTTGCTTTCACTGTTTTCACCACCTTGCATTTCACTGCAGGTTATGGTCTGACTCTATCTTGCATGTGATGAATAAAAGCCTTGAATCCTAGTAGACCAGGTTGACCAGCAGTGTACAAATGTATATATATAAGTATATATTTTGCATCCGTTTCAGTCTTACAAGTGATTGGTGCATTCGCACCTAAAATATATCCTCGTGTCATGTGTGCTATGTCATGAATTATGGAGCTTCAAGGAGATGCTCAGATGTTCTGTAAAATGAGATTTAAGTGTAAATTGGTACAATGCAGGAGAAGACTCACTGAAACTAGCACTGGCTTGCTCTGCCATTATGAAGTCAGTATTGCAGACACAAACAGAAAATAAGAACAAAACATAAAGAGAAAAACAGAATATCATGCCTGGAATATCATGCGGAGATCAAGATATATGGCCGTAAAGGGTGCAAAGTAAATTATGTAATTTATAGCAATTATAAATTAGGGGGACGTCCTTGGCACTACTGTCATGGCTCCGGGCGGCTCGGGAGCGGGAACGAGGCATGGCCAGGAACAAAAAGGGTGGACGACCCACTTGCGGCTCCAGAACAACAACAGGGTTTATTAAATGAAACGGAAAACACAAAACCAAAAGGACCACGAGGGGTCAAAAGTAAAAGGGATAAATAAAGACTAAATAATAACAAAACCAGGCAGGTAAGCAAAATACACACGATAAATCACAATCATAGAGTCAAATACAAACATCACAATCACACACACAACGAACCACTCGGGAACAGGACAGAAGCAGGAACTAAAATACTAAGGGGTAACGAGACTAACACAGGACAGGTGAGGCTAATTAACAGAAACCAGGGAAACAGGGCACAGGTGAAACTAATGAAAAAAGGAGCAAGACAGGGAAACTAAGAACCAACCAAAGAAACAGAAACCAACACTAGGGAATTAAAATACAAAAACAGGGGAGGTGGGATTCAAACACAAGACAGGAAGTTCACAGACAACTGGACACTCAAGGGGTTGAGCCATGAGGCCAAACAGAACTGGGGAAACACAAAGACACACATGAAGGACGGGATGACCAGCAACACCTGCTGGCCAAACGGGGAAGGGACACAGTGAGACAACAGGGGCCGACCCTGACACACTACACCGGTATATTAAGAACTCACACAAACAAGCAATGTAGCCCATGTCAATAAAAGGTTTCTAGACCAGTAGACAATCTCTAGACCTAAACTTCTAAACCTTACCGCCAGATACTCAGTTTTAAATCTGTATAATCAACAGTGCTTGAGATATAAAATTTCACCATTGCTTTGTCGCCGTCTTGTGGGCAAATTGGAGAATCGCAGGTGAAACGAAGAGTCACTTTTGTATTTTTGTATCCACCAAGACGTGGCATCTAGGAGGGCAATGGAATGTGGTCCCATTGATGTAGCACCACTTGGCGGCTACGTAGAGAATGTATTAACATATGAACCTAAGATTTGGCAATTCTGAATCAACACTTTTTAAAACCCCCAGGTACTAAGTTTCACTTGCTCTTTGTGGCAGATTAGTCTCATTTTTATGGTCTGACTCTATCTTGCATGTGATGAATAAAACACTTGTTTGCAACTGGAATGTTATGACTCAAATGAACCCAGAGTAGCTGAGTACTTGGAGGCAGGTACTGCACCCCCAGATAGCAGTCGCATGCTAATGACATTAGCATGCCTTAAACTTTGCCTGACGTGGCACATACCTGGCATCCGTTAGCATTTGTTAGTGTTGTAGCTATTTTTCCTCACAGAAATGTAATGTAAAGAACAAGGTAAACATGTGAATATAAATAATAATAAGTGAGATGGGGTTGGTGGGTGGTGGGCTGTGTGGGGGTAAATGTCATATACATCAAGGTTGAAAGTCAGGGGGCACATTCTGAATTTGGTGGGGCAAATGACTGCAGGAGAGAGCGTGGTCATATGCATTTTTTGACCACTAAGTAAAAGTTATATCGCTTTGGTTGTTCGTTTTGAAATAATTTTCGTTTCGTTGAAAGATTGGTTTAATTTACATAGCAGTTTTATTTATGGTTTTGTTTGGAACAATAAAGTAATTAAGTTTATACAAATATCGTCTATTGAAGTGCGTACAAAAATGACCACGGATGCAGCCTTTCTACGGCTTTTGTTTGGATTAAAAGGCCAATACATTTAGCATGCTTGGATCGGGCTCAAACTTTGCATCTGTGTTTTGCACCCCCTAGAGCAAATTCCAGTGGTTTTACAATTCCAGCCAATTCCATCTCAAAAGTAGCATTTTAGCATTAACACTACAACCAAAGTCAGAAGATTTTATTATTTTAGCCTCGGAATGTTGTACAGACTAGGGACAAATTTCCTTATATTCCTCTCATTGCGGAGGATACAGATGATTCCTCAGATTTTAAATGCAACTATTCAGAAAAATAGTTTATTTCTTATCGATCATTTCTATGCACGCCAACGTTTTATAATAATTATTATTGCTGTAATATTAATATTAAAAAATTAAATTGTAATATACCTTTGTTAATCATTTACAAACCCCATTCCTTATACCTAATCCCAACCCTGTTCCCTAACCCTAACCCCAACCCTAGTGCTATTAGTAACTCCAACCATGACCTTAACCCTAAATCCCCACCCTAACCCTCACTCTTCCGAGGACCAGACTGTTGTTGGGCCATGGGAGATAAAGTGTTGTGATTATATAATTTTCATTGTTATTTGCTGTAGAGTTCAGTGTGTATATTACAGTACTGTACTTATTGTCCTGCCTCTCCTCTGTAACTATAACTGACATATACCCATTGACCGCTCTCCCAAATCCTAATACGAGTCATCAGATAGCCGTATTTATTTTTGGGAATTTATCACGAAATGTATGATGTGGAACCCTCAGAATACCATCAAAATACAGTATACCACTATAATGTTGGGACATTATAATGGCATGAAGGTTTAGGTAACACCAAGGCCTAAACACACCCTGTTTGTCAACTGTCCCTTGTCTCCCCGAAAACTGTTATTAAACACATCTACACTAGGCCTAACTGACTGTCTTTGTGGATAGCATACTCTGTGATGTGATGTAATAAACACGTTTACTTGTTTACCTTCTTTTTTTTACATAGTTTCTGTGAGGAAAAATAGCTACAACACTAACAAATTAGCATGCTAATGTTAACAGATGCCAGGTATGTGCCACATCAGGCAAAGTTTAAGGCATGCTAATGTCATTAGCATGTGACTGCTATCTGGGGGTGCAGTACCTGCCTCCAAGTACTCAGCTGCGTAGGGTCCGTTTGAGTCATAACATTCCAGTTGCAAACAAGTGTATTTGTTAAAATAAGACTAATCTGCCACAAACAGCAAGTGAAACTTGGTACCTGGGGGTTTTAAAAAGTGTTGATTCAAAATGCCAAATCTCAGGTTCATACGTTAATCCATTCTCTACATGGCCGCCAAGTGGGGCTAGATCAATGGGACCACATTCCATTGCCCTCCTAGATGCCACATCTTGGTGGATACAAAAATACAAAAGTGACTCTTTGTTTCACCTGCGATTCTCCAATTTGCCCACAAGACAGCGACAAAGCAATGGTGAAATTTTATATCTCAAGCACTGTTGATTATACAGATTTCAAATTGAGTACCTGGCGGTAAGGTTTAGAAGTTTAGGTCTAGAGATAGTTTTATTTTCTACTGGTCTAGAAACCTTTTATTGACATGGGCTACATTGTTTGTTCTTAATATACCGGTGTAGTGCCAAGGACGTCCCCATAATTTATAATTGCCATAAATCACATAATTTACTTTGCACAAGGGACATTACATGCTGCTCTGTTTCATGGGGTGAAACAGGTAACTGGTGCATTTAAAGTTAAGGGACAGCCTAGAGTTTCACAGCCATCACCACACAACTACTTAATAGGATGTCCCTTAATAGGATCCCCCTGGGGATGCTCCTTCTTTGCTGTGCCCTGTCTTACCAGCGAACTCAGACACACTGCTCACAGATCCTGGACCAGCTCCTAGATACTAGTCTAGGAACTAAACTAGGAAATATATATTTAACATAATCTGGATGGATTTTTTTTAAATGCTCTCCTCCTTAACTGAATCTGTCTTCAGTAAATGTCCCTGCAGTATCCATCGGGTTTGCCTATCCACACTGTCAAATGCCTTCTCATAGTCGATAAAATTGACAAAGAGAAGTGAGTTCCACTCCAATGACTGTTCCAGAATGATATGCAGCATTGTCATCTGGTCAGTGCAGGATCTATTCTTGTGAAAGCCAGCTTGTTGCTCTCAGAGCTGGGAGTTCATGACATCTTTCATCCTGCTGATAGAATTCTTCAGTGAAACCTCAGGTTCTTTTGGTTGAATGATGAGGCAGGTTCCTTAAGCTTAAGCAGTTTATTAAGACAGAATCTATGGTCTTCGCACAGACTCCTGGAGCCAGGGGGGTCAGACAGCCTTGGTGAGAGTAAGTTGTATGAGAGGCAAAGAACATGATGAGAGAGTAACAAGGATAGAAAGAAATATAAAAATAAGAAATATGAAAGCTATAAATGAATGAAATAAATGAACATAATTAATTAACTACAAACTAACTACAGGATTCTGTAGAATGTCTTACTTGGGATGGACAGTGTTATTCCCCTGTAGTTATCACAGAGTCTATGGTCACCTTTCTTTGGGAGATTAACGAGGTAGCTCTTGCTCCTCATCCTATATGCATTTGAATAAGGGGTAGAGCATTGCCACGCTGGCCTCCACGCCAGCTTTCAGCACTTCCCCGTGAATGTTGTCTGGCCCTGCATGTTTCCCATTGCAGATCTCCACCTTGGAAATCACACCGGCAGCTGGCAGATCACAGTTTGCTGGCTAGATGTCTGTCAGATTCTCTGGAGCTGGTCTGTTCAATAGTTCCTCAAAATGCTCTGTCCACCTGCATTTCTGTTCTTCCATATCTGGAATTGTGTTCCTGTCCTCGTCCCTCACCGGCCTTTCTGCTGACTTTACTTTCCAGAAAGCTTATTGATGAGTGTATATAGGTCCCTCATGATACCACAGTGAGCTGCTTCTTCTGCCTCTGCTGCCAGCATCTCCATGTACACTGGTTTCACTACATTGCTTCTATTTCTGTTTGTTGCAATACATCTGCCCTCTCCTGGGGTGATGTAATATCATTGTTGTATACATCTATGGACAACAGTAGTTCAAACTCTTTTCAATTTTTTAAATTGTTATGTAGTTTGGAAAACCTCTACTTGTCAGGGATGAGGGTTGCGGGAATAAGGAGGACACTACTGGGCATCAGACTGGTGAAAGGATTTTAATATTCTTTCTGAAATCCAGAAGGAAAAAAAAAACAAAAACATAGATCCAAAATCGTGGTCGCGGTAGGGGCAGCGGTCGGCCGATCTTCATCGGAATCCAGGGGACAGGGCAGATCTCAGGATCCCGGGACCGGCGGGTGTTCAGCCGAACTTCGTCAGTTCTCAGAGGGCAAGGCTATATTCGTCATTGGGAAAAGCAGAACAGCGGTCATGGCAACAGGCAGGCAGAGGTCAGTAACGGGACAGTAATGCTGGAACTCACAAAAATTGCAGAAGATCTCGCGTCTGGCTACGAATAAGTAGGATCTTTCATTAACTACAATGGGCATCAGCTGTCAGAGGGAGGTGACAGTAACCAGTTCTGCCAGTTCCCGGGGCAGGGGGGGGGGAGCGCTCCGGCCGCTGCTCAATCCCTACATGGGAAACCCCGGGGGCATGGCAGGGGAGCGCTGCGTGACATCGTAGGGACTTCGGGTCAGTCCATGACACTAGTAGCTCAAAGTGTCCCTCCTGACATGGATTAGCTGGTCAGCCTACCTAGTTGGGCAGTCAGGTTTACAAACATTTGTGACAGAACAGGTCCTTCCGAAGAGCTCAGTGAATTCAAGTGTGGTGCTGTCATAGGATTTTTAGTAAGACAGTTTGTAAAATATCTTCCCTGCAGTGTTGGTCATTTCAGGTCCAGAAACTACAAATCCAGAACAAGATTTTGTTTCTTCCAACCATTTGTGTACTCTGTGACTGTGAATCTTTATGCTCAACTGGTTAGTAGAAATAAAATCTTGTTCTGGATTTGTAGTTTCTGGACCTGAAATGACCAACACTGCTTCCCAACTAAAAGGTATTATTGCAAAGTGGAAGCGTTTAGGAATAAGAGAAACTCAGCGGGGTTGCCGACTGCTGAGGCGCATAGTGCGTAAAAGTCACCAAAGCTCTGTTGACTCAATAATTGCAGAGTTCCAAACTTCCTAGGGTTCTAGGGTTCTAGGGTTCTCCCCAGCTAAACTGTGTGCTGGGAGCTTAATGGAATGGGCTTCCATAGCCAAGCAGCTACATACAAGCCTCATATCAGCAAAGTGCTATGTCAATCGTTGGATGGAGTGGTGTAAAGCATGCTGCACTGGACACTGGAGCAGTGGAGACATGTTCTGTGGAGTAACGAATCACGCTTCTCTGTCTGGCAGTCTGATGGATGAGTCTGGGTTTGGCAGATGCCAGGAGAATGTTACCTGCCTGACTGTACTGTGCCAACTGTAAAGTTTGGTGAAGGAGGGATAATGGTATGGGGATGTAATTCAGGGGTTGGGCTAGGACCCTTAGTTCCAGTGAAGGGAACTCTTAATGCTTCAGCATGTCAGGACATTTTGGACAATTCTATGTTTCCGACTTTATGGGAACAGTTTGGAGAAGGCGTATTTCTGTTCAGTCATGACTGTGCCCCAGTGCACAAAGCGAGGTCCATAAAGACATGAGGCACTTTCACACAGAAGTTCTGGAACCTGTTTACAAATTCCTGAGCCACCTTGACCTGGAACTTTTGTAAGTCCTGGCCACTTTTGTGTGACACTTTCACAGGGAACTTTTCACCTTCATACATGGGAGACGCAAAAATCTCATAGATTAAATTTCACATACAGTTTCATAAGAAACTACACCACCACACCAAAACAGTGGAGGATAAATAAGTTGTTTTGTTAGTTATTGGGGGGATTGATTGCAATCCAAATGGAACAGAGTCTTTTATTTAAATTTTACTTATATGACCCACAACATATCCCAATACGTTTGTCCATATAGTGTGTGTGTATGTGTGTGTGAGAGTATTTGCAATTTGCACAGTACAGTCTTCTCAGTTTCTCAGTCTGCTTATAGAGCTACATTACTGTGTCATTTGTCACTTCATGTGACAAATTAAAATATTGACTTTTTACATTGAGGTTGTCAGCGGAACCAAGTGCTTAGTGTCCGTGCGTTTCATTTACGGCGTTTTTCAGTGTAACACCGCTAGACGCCGGTAGAAGCAGCAGCGTAGAGTTCCTTCCTAACGTCCCTCCGGCTTGTATAGTGTATTTTTTTTTTGATTCAGTGTGACCTCGACCTGTCTTTAACTGCACTGTTTCCTGACATCCCATAGGTCACTATGGAAATAGTGGGTTATAGACGTCGAGGTGGCACTGTATCGGACGTTAGCCGCAGCATGGCCAGGGAATGACTTTTATAAAAGTTGAAGGATATCGCTGACAGGAGAAAGGTGTAAGAAACAATAGTTTTCGTAACAAGCTTACTGTTTTACCTGTAATTAAACTTTGTTTCACTTCACTTGTTTGCAGTATTCGAAGCGTGCAGTGACATTTAAGCTTGATCGTTAATTCTGCTGTGTCTGTAGTGTTTAGAAAGTATTCAATTTCCAAATATGTACAATATAATATACGGCCTGTTCAAAATCAACCCTATTACTATCATGCGATTATCTGCATATTCTAAATATTGATTCACGTGTATTATTTTATTTTGTGTATGTCTAACAGCATATGTCTAGAAAATCTGTACAACAAATGGTGCTATAATATTGATTGTCTTAGATGCTGATTATACACATATCACAGGGAGATAACTTGTAGTTCAACATCCCCTTTAATCTCAAACACCCGCTGATCATGTGTTTAGTTTTGTATGCTTAATGGCTGACGGTCGTTGTCATTGATTCTTCCTGTTCGCAGGTGTTATTGTGAGAAGATTTGGAAATGTTTCGTTTCCGAGTGGCGTGTTTGCTCCGGAAGCCCTGCAGTGTTTCTGTCCTCACTGGACGCGCTGAGCCTCCTGGCACCGAATGGAGGAACTACGTCACTGAATTTTGTTATGCCGTGCCTTCTGGAGCTCTACGGAGGCACTGTGCCATCAGTACACGTTGCCCTGCGCCCCCTGGCACTGAATGGAGGAACTATGCTGTTTGTCGCACTGCGCCCTCTGGTGCTCCGTGGAGGCACTGCGCCACCATTACGTATCGCTCTGTTCCCTCTGGCGCTCTGTGGAGGAAGTGCACCCTCTTTACGCGTCGTTCTTCGCCCCTTGGTGGAGAGTTGAGGCATTGCACTATGGGAACGTGTCACTTGAGCACTCCTGTCAGTCATGTTCCTGCCATCGCCTGTCAGTTCTTTCACACCTCTTCTTCCTGCAGGGCCATACCTGCCCCTCTTCTATGGCTTCTGGTCAAACCAGCACAAAAGCTGATGGTTATTATTCTGGGAAGGTACAGATTCCAAAACCGTATCATTAAAGTATTGCAAGCAATGATTTATATAAAAAATTGCTTTGCTGGTGCAATCTGTGTTCAGCATTATAACACAACAAAAAGATAAACGGAAGCTTTGGACATAAGCAAATCTGCATCATTGTCTGTGTGAGGTTCCTCTGTGGTGTTGAATCGCCTTTTTAATAATTAATTAAATTTCATCTTGGGTCCCTAGTGGTTATCCGGTTTGGTTTAATATTGTTATGATGCATAGATAAGTTTTCTCTGTCTTTAATTTTGATTATTAGACACTTCTTGATTTAACATGCGGGGGTATATATTTATAGCACTGGATGTTTTCCTGAGGATGATTAGCTGTTGTTTTAATGGGTATGGGGGCAGAGTCTCATCTAACATGAAAGTCCATATTTTTCCTCACCATGTTCTGTTCACATGTACATAAATTAACATTTTGTTATCAGATGATGAGCAGAGGTTCCCAGCCTGTATGGGAGCTGGGAGCAGAAAGCGTTCCTCTTTCCCCAGGAGTATCAGGAAGTGGTGGCGCTCTCTCCCCCCCAACCGGAAGAAATTTCTGCGCCAGGAGGCCCGGAGACGCAGGTGGTACCTGGCAGCTGTGGTGTCGGCCCTTCTGACGCTCCTCACCGCCTTCTGCCTCACGCACCTGGACGAGTCCCCCGTCACGGGTCGCGTACGCCTCCTGGTGTTTAGCCGGGAGCAGTTCATGGAGCTGGCCAGTCTGACGGCGGAGGAGGTGCGAATCTGGCGGGGGCCCGGGACTCTCCCGTCTCTGTCTTCCCCTTCCTCGAGAAAAAAATTTAACAACAATATCTTCCTGCACTGCCTTAGATGATGGAGGAATTCAAGGAGTCCATTATTTCCCTGGAAGACCCAAGACACAAGGCGGTGGAGATGGTGGTGAAACACCTGGCCCAGCGGAACCAGGACATGGCAGAGATGGCCAGCGTGCCCTGGAGTGTCCATGTGTTGGACCATCCCTCCACCAACGCATTCGTGCTGCCGGTCAGCAGTGTTGCCTTTTACATACATATATATATATATATATATATAATATATATGCAAATATATTCATATATATAAATAAAATTTCCAGTCTGGTTCTACCCCGCTTCTCACTGATGAAGGGCTTTTTCTTGCTTTGTGGGTCTTCAGTCCTGCGTCTAGGAGCCTGATACAAACTGTCCTAGCATTGCACCTCACACCTGCACTTAATGTTTCTCATTGCATTTAATGTCAATTGATTACATCCTCCGATTCGTGACAAACTGTTAGATGAGTTAACGGTCATCTCAGGCATTAGGATGCCGTTTCCGCCCTCTGCCTGGCTGGGTTCTGGTTATTCCCAGTATATTCTGCTTCATCTTGTTCTTCTTTTCTGCTGTCTTAGAAATTTTGAACCTTGAAGCGCTGTGCTGCTCATCTTAACCTTCTGCCTGTAGAACCAGGATTAAAGTAGGATTTAAAAATGCAAATCTTTTAAAAAATATAGAGTGGTCTCAATTTTTTCCAGAGCTGTATATGTTTTCGCACAGTGTCAGGAGTATGGAGCTGAAAATGGTTTCTCTGCTGTTTAATGCTTCCATGTCCTTCCTTCCAGAACGGGGAAATATTTGTCTTCACTGGCATGCTGGATGCCATCGCTGATATTCATCAGCTCACCTTTGTCCTGGGTCATGAGATGGCCCACGCCATAATAGGACACTCTGTGAGTCTGTCTGCCGTGGGGCTGCGGGGGTGGGGGGCACTCCCCATGTCTGTAGTATGCCTGTTGTTCGTGACACTGTGACCTTAGAGTCTGCCTCGTCACTTTTCTCTCGTTAAAGTGTTTTTCACTAAAGCCTCTGATTCACGTCTCACTCTGGAATCATTGCCCATCTACCCAGAGCCTAGTTCAAATAGACTTCTGGCTGAATTTAATTATTGACTTTGTATTACTGCAATGTTTAATTCCTCTTTATGCAGAGACACGCTGCATGTCTTTTCTCTCAAATGATTCTAACATCAGTATTTTGACACACTGTGTCTTTGCATTGTTTCAGTTTACAGTGAATTATGAACTCATGGGATTATTAATGCTGTAATGGTTTCTGGACCTGAGTGTGTTCTGATAATTAAACAGTACAGGCAGAGTTGGGTAATTCAGGTCCAGAGCGTAAAAGTCCAGACCGGGATTTTGTTTCAACCAATCAGCTGAGTACTCTGCGACTGTGACTTTTTATGCTCAACTGGTTGGTTGAAACAAAATCCCGGTCTGGCCCTGAAATTCTCAACTATGTGTATAGGTGTCTAGTGTTGAATGAATCAATGGACCTGGTCATTCAGTTTCATTCACATTCACGTTGATTACTGTAAAGTGGTGTCTCCCAGTCCAGTCTGCGGGGACGTGCTGACAGTTCATGAGATGGCAGGGAGCACAAATGTGGACTGTCTGTGGGTCCCCAAGGACCGGGTTGGGAAATGCTGCTGCAGAACTATTTACATGAATACATATTGCAAGTTATCCTTAAGGTTTCTTGGATGTTCATCACTAATTCCAGCCAAATCCAATGAAAACTAAACGACCCGTGATGTCTAGGATACGCATACAAAGAACCTTAAAAAAGCTCTCAGATCATAATTAAAAAAAGGATTTGGAATACAGGTATAGGATGAATTTGATGGAAGTTTTCACATCATTTTTTTTTTCAAGAAAATCCATGACATGAACTGCAGATCTAGGTGAGTTGGTATGGAATGAAGCAGGAAGGAAGTTATGCATAAGAAACTGATGGGACAGCTAACAGACCCACGTGTAACGGGGATGAAGGGTGGGACAGGGTCCCCATTTGGGTACGGCATTGGAGGCGGATTTAAGCAAGCAGTGGGGAGTGAAAACAGCCGGGAAATAGAAGGTGGAATGGGTGTCAGGTCTTGGGAAGGAACACCATCGGTGTGGAGCGGTCTGGGTGCGTGCTTGGGACTGAGACGATCAAATGGACCCTGTCTCATACGGCGAAGGGGACGAATGTGGGTGGAAAAAAAGTAAAAAGTCTCACATCCTAAACTAGTCCTAAACACGTCTGAGTATAATCCTTTTTTTCCTAACTTTAATGCCACAATAAAGTTACATTGTATATAGCTGTAATAATATACAGTAGAACCTTGGAACTCAAATGCCTCTTAATTCGACCAACTAGTACATTGTAGTGTTCTGGGTGGTGGGGATTTTTTTTTAAATGTGTTTGTGTGAGAAGGTTGAAAATGGCGTTTAGTGCGGCAACTGATATGGTTTGACAGAAGCGGCATTGCTTATCTCTCTAATAGCACTAATCTCTCCTTGTCCTTACACCACCTGAAGGCGGAGCAAGCAAGCCTGTCCCATCTGGTGAACTTCCTCTCCCTGATCCTGCTGACGGCAATCTGGGCCCTCTGCCCACGGGACAGCCTGGCTGCGCTGGGTCACTGGATCCAGGGCAAACTGATGCAGGTGGGTGTGAAGTGGCCCCAGACCCATCAATGAAATGCGCAGAATGACGTCACCTGTCCTTCCTCATGACAGACCAGGAAGGGTTTTGGCATGTCATGTGATGACTGAACAGATTCTCGTTGGCCTGATCTGTAGAAGTTCTCTCTCCGTTCCTTATAGATGAAGAAATCTGCTTATTATTATTTTAACCCCCCTGAACACACTCTCTGTTTCAGTTACTGTTCGACCATCCCTACAGCAGGAAGTTAGAGACAGAAGCAGATGAAGTTGGACTCCAGCTGGCCGCTAAGGTCTGCTGTCGTAGTATGCCTGTTACATTTATTCATTATTCATTTTAAGAACAGAATTTAGAAAAAGTGCATTCCCATTGTTTTATTTTACTTCATAAATTTATTTAAATTTTTAAATGTATCTAATTCAGATGCTAATTATGTTTTGACCAATTGAGGGGGTTTTTAGACGTTTGATTAGATGTTTGTTTTTTTTAATTTGTGACCCTTAAAATGGAAAGCACCATATCAAATATGATTATAGCACAATAATTATATCTCTTCTTGGCCCTTGACAGACGAGCTAATTGAATCTGCAGTATATGCGCATCCTAATTATGGTGAGATTTTCCAGCTTGGCTGATATATGCAGCAGATAGGATTCTGGCTGCCGTCTGCTCAACAGACAGCAGGTGGTGCTGTAGGAAAATGTACAGAGTCATGTATGAACTTTCCATAACCAGTGATTCTCTGTAGTACAAGATGGTTGCTTGGTACATTTGTAGCTCGGGTATTCGTTGATATTGTGAGAAACAAGCTCCTCGTATAAGACATACAGCACATCTGTCAGAAAACCTCTCTGGATACATAACTCTTTAAAAGAAAGATTTACTGCAGTATGGTTAAAAAGCAGCAGATGTCCGCTTTCTGGATCAGCTCTTTTCTTCCCGTATTTATAAATGCTTCCACCTGCTACCAAAACCTTTAAAGGGTGACACTGAATATGGAAAATTATATAGAATAGAATAGAATTCCTTTATTGTCTTTGCAACAAATTACAAGAAAACTCACTGTTCGTGATTCCGTAGCGATGCTTTGAGGTACAGGTGAATATTAGGGGAAATTTAGAACGTAAAGCAAATAGAGTTTATTCTGAGTTAACTTTATGAATGGGCTGTCAGTCTGCTCTAGTTTTATACCTGTAGGTGTAATGTCAACAGCGCCCCCTGTCTCCCGCTCCAGGCATGTGCGGACGTGCGGGGCCTGCCTCTCTTCTGGCGGCAGATGGAGCGGGAGGAGCAGCAGAGTGGGAATCTGGAGCTGCCAGAGTGGCTGTCCACGCACCCGTCCCACAGAAACCGCTCCAGCCGGATTGAGCGCCTGATCCCGCAGGTGTGTACTGCAGCACATGAGAGATGGACGCAGACAGACACACCAAGCCCTGTGGGTAATTAGCCCCCCCGGAGGGGCACGGACGCCATCTTTTGTGTCTACATTGCCGTGTAATCTCTCACTTCCAGCTGCTCTTTTTGTTACTGGGGTGAGTAACGTTACCAGCTGACTCTCGCTTCAGCCGGTAAACCGCGGCTTCAGGTGTCATATGCCGGTGGTTTGGGGGGGGGGGGGGGGGGCC
>JAODLC010000036.1:21392002-21405479 GCA_026781145.1 Hippopotamyrus pictus | reverse complement strand
CTGAAGACGGTGTGGTTACCCTTGTGCAAGTAAAACAGCGCGTGTCTCATACTCTGTGGGCCAGCAGCCGGGGGGGGGCTGATCACTCTCTCCGACAGTTAGGGCTGTTGTCATTGTTGGAATAAGGGTTTTGCCCATAGGAATGAATGGGGAGTCCCCATAAAGATATGAATACAAGTGTGTGTGTGTGTGTGTGTGTGTTTGGCACGGTGGGGAGAAACAGCATTTGGAGGGAGGGGGCTTGCAAAGGGGGCAGTAGCTTCCCACACACAGGAGATGGACTTTCTAGCAGCAAGGCTGAGCATCTAAGCACGCTTCGGCATGGATGTTGTTCGTTTGCTCATGTCACTGAGTGTGTCGCATCTTCCTGCGCTTCCCCCCTGGCGACGTGTTGGGCTGCTTCCCAGTGATGCTGAGCGGTTCTCCTGAAATGCTATGGAGCAGCACTGGGAGAATCTGGGTCTCCCTGACAGTCCTGTAGAGAGACGATGGCTGCGTGTGAACTGGGATGCTATCGGTCTGTAACCCCCACATCGCTGCCGCTTCTGAGTCAGCTGTCCAGCGTTCCATTAGCGTACCTCCACTGGCACAGAGACGGTCGCTGCTGGTGTGTAAGGGAATCCTTCATTTGCATCCAAGACAGACAGAAGCCTTTTCATTTTCCCACTGCTTTTTTGAGTGTGGCAAGAATCATGCCTCATCTGAAACTTGCGTGACGTTCCCTCCTCGTCTCGCTGCCATACAGCTGCTGGACAGTGAATAGTTGCCACAGGGGATGCCTATTCTGTGCTGCACGCTGGTTCATGAAGGATGCATCTACAGCTGGTGTATCTAATGACCATTAGATGTGCTCCATTCCTATCCATATGCCATGGGCCATGGGCAGGGGGAAGGGGTGTCACATGATGAGCAAAAGCAGGACAGCCTTTGACTGTTTGTTTGGCTGTAGCATTCTGGACCTCAAAGGTGAGTGTATCTCCCTTATACCCCGAAAAGGGAAATCCCAGCTTGCCTGCATGATGTCATCCCCAGAGACCTGTGACATGCCCTCTCGTAGCTGCTGCTAAGCCAGACGTACTACAGCTTCCGTGGTCTGTCTGGAATCTGCTACCTGTAGCTTTTGCATCTTTGTCCTGCAAAAATGCTTTACATGCCGCTCTTTGCCCCGATGGGGCTGTGATGCACAACCGAGGGGGAGGTGGGACACTCAAACTTTCTTAAGTCTTACGATCCTTAATCGCTCCCGTCTGCTTATCGGTTAAACGCCTGGAAAGAGCTCAGACACTGAGAAGCATATGCATAGGTCCCACATGCCAAAAGCATGTTCCTCTGTAATGCTGGAGAGGGTTAATAGCCCCCCCCCCCCCCAGACACACATGCTATCCGCACATTCTACTACAACTCCAGGGAGGGCTAAGAGTCCCCCCCCCCAATACAGTTTTTTCAGTGCTGTTTCAGCGCTCTCTGCCCCCAGTTGATGGGAATGCTTAGTCCAGAGGCGGAACTCTTGGTTAAGCAGCCGCTGCACTTGTGTATCTTCTATGTCCGTCTCTCATTTCCACGTCTCGGCCTGCCCCCGATGACGATGCTGCCAGGCTGTGGGTAATAAATTAGATAATATCGCACTGACCCACTGGGATCCCATTAACTTTCCATATGGTCCGTTCGCAGGGGGATCCTTACGTGTTACGGCAGCCCCGGGGCATTCTGGGAAGGAATTCGTCAGCTGCACCTATGGGAGCGGCATTTGCCATGTGGTGAGCTGACATCAGTGAACATTTACTCTTTCATCTTCCTCTGTTTCTCTCACTGAAGCATTTTAAAATAGCTCCGCTAGAGCATGTTGGTGGTGAAATGAAGTGGAAGTAATTCAAATTATTGTCACCATGATAGAAAAGCACATCTCTGATCTTTCATTGCCTCCCTGCCTGTGTTTCAGGGAGAGACACTCAGAGGAGTACAGATCCCCTACTACCAGCAGTGGCCGAGATGCCCGATAGTGGCATGCTTTATGGCCTTCAGCCCGTCGGAAAAGTGAACGTCATGTGTTTGGGAAGCCAGGTGCTGTTTAAAGATGAGGTAACGCCTGGACAGGACAGCTTAGAAATATCTGGAATGGGGTTGAGTGGGAGAGGTGCAGCAGGGATGGACACCTTCTGCCGCGATCAGTAACCGGCTGTCGGCTTCCCGTGGGCTTAGCTGATCCCATGCGGCTGTGAAATGCGTCCTGAGTCCATACTGAGCGGTAAGATGCGACGCAGAGCAGCACTGAGGCATCGCGAGTGAAACGTTGCCTTTCTACATTTAATCCGCCCACATGGAGACACGGGGAACCTTCAGAACAGCAATCTGTCGTCCCTCCCGAGTTATTAGCATCTATAACACATTCTGAATTGAGGATGTTAGTTATTTATTTATTTTAAAACTCCCCCGCGGAGTTACAGAACCCTCAGGGAGACCTTCCGTTTTCCTGCTTCGCAGGATTCCTTTTCCATCTCCAGTTTAAGCTCACAGAGAAGCATATTTAATGACCATCAGATGGGCCTTTGCCATCTCTGTGGCATGGAGGTAACAGGCTGTGAGTCACTGAACACAATGAACAGTCGCTATCGAAAGGGCATTTTAATCTGGGTCAGGCATAAAGTATAAAACCCGACTGACATGCCACCATCTGCTCTCAGGGTTTGTATCTCGGTTATCAGGTGACAACGATTCATGACGGAGGTCATTTTTTTTCCTCTGATCCACGTTCAGCTTTGTTTGGCTAAGTGTATGAATAAAAATAAGGTAGGATTGCTTCACCATGGATCAGCTACTGACCTATCACACAGCACGTTTCTAAACGGTCTCGGCAGACCTGAATCCTGTCGCCTCCGCTGGCTGTAATCTCTGCGGTGAAAACGCGTTTGTAAGCGTTCAAGGTGGCGCGAGTGGGAAATACCATCTGGTCTCACTCCGGGGGTGGATTCTTCTAAGTGGTCTTTCATGAGGATGCCTTCCAGTGGAGTGGGAGTACACTTTGACCATTTCTTGGATGAGAGACTCAGAAAATTCTGGTAAATTTTTCATAAGACATCTGCTACTTTTTGCACGCGGAGAGCCCAAATTAGCATGAGATGCAGTCAGAAACCGCACTGCGTGATAAATTAAAATAACTCAATACATTTATGTGTCTAGGTTTTATATAGAACCCCCTTTTGTGGCGTTCAGTGGGGATCTTTCATCCTCACCGTCAGAGTCAGTGGAGTCGTAACAGGACTGGGCGGCTCAGTGGAGCATTACGAGAACCTGTCCTTGTGCACTGAGAAGGGTGTGAAACGCCTGAACTATCAAGATGATTGTGAGTTAGTTCTGTCAATGACATATTAAAAGTAAAATTAAATGAACCTGGAATGTAAGATGCTTGATAGGAGGTGATCTGTCTGGAGGGAGGTGATCTCCTGTGCAGATGGAGGTGATCTATGTGGAGGGAGGTGATCTCCTGTACAGATGGAGGTGATCTATGTGGAGGGAGGTGATCTCCTGTACAGATGGAGGTGATCTATGTGGAAGGAGGTGATCTTCTGTGCAGGGGGATGTGATCTTTTGTCTCAAGGGAAGCAATCTGTGTGGAAGAAGGTGATCTTCTGTGTGGAGGGAGGTGATCTTCCATGTGGAGGGAGGTGATTGTCTGTCTAGTGGGAGGCGATCTGTGTGGTTCTCCTGGGCCATTGACAGCAGACACGGCACTGCACATGTGCTGTGTTGTCAGAGGAACCGAGGGTCTCCTTGACGACAGGTGCAGAGTTCAGCATTCAGCTGCATGGGAGAGCTGTGTTCCCGGTGCTTTGTGCGTGGCTCCTTCAAAGCCCACATTCAGTCCCCAGGCCTGCAAAATCCTCAGCTGTGTGGTTTCTTTACATGTACCATGAAAACCCCCCCCCCAAGAAATGTGACATTTAGAGTGATGCATGCTGGGTAAGGGACAATAGCCAAATACCGACGGGACCCGTTAGTATCTGACAAGGTTTATGTATGTATAATCGATGCCAGACTGGGTCCTTGAAATCTCACACCTGGGGATGGAGACCCCCAGGCACCCCCTGGTGAGATGGTTTCTGAATGGTGTTTGTAAGTAGCTTTGTTGTGCATGAGTATCTCTGACCTGTAGGCACTGTTGCTGTATTTTTAGCAAAGCAGTCACATCTCTGCATGTGCCCATTTACACCTGGGACGTGAATTTCTGGACAGGCAGTACAGTGACTACCCCTCTAACCAATAAGAAGAGGACACCTCTTCACTGGAGGGGGATGCAGGGAGGCCAGGCCAGCTTCTTCGGGTGATTAAAGTCCCCCCCCCCCCCAAGAGCAGTGAGCGTGGCCATGACACCAGCCGGTCGTCCCATCAGTACAGCGAACGGACAGCCCAGGGACAGCGCGGGCGAAGCTTCGAACAGGACGGGTATCGGCCTCACCCCGTCACACGAGGGCTGTCCAGTCTGCCCACAGCGCGGACACTTTACAAGCTTTTATTTCTTATTCTCCGCTGAGCTGCAGCTCTGCCTGAGCACAGGAGGGTGTTCACGCAGTGAGGGCAGTGAGCGCTGAAGGTCACTGGCGGAGAAAGGGGGGCTCTTCACAGGAAGCGCATTCGGGTTCCGCCGACGTCCGCAAAGGCCGAAATTTAGAATTTGTGAGATAGATTCACATTTTGATTCCTAATTTTTAACGATAAAACTTATCAGGAAGTCCTTCAGTGACTATAGCAGAACATAAGACTTATCTAAATAAACCTTGTCATTAGTTTTGCTTAGTTCTTCCATATCATAAACACTTACAAGCACAATTGTTTACCCTTGCTTGTGGCCAGCAAGCTCTGAGGAGGGAGGACGGAATTATTTCCTTTCTTTTTTACACCTGGAGAGCAGAGCTCGCACTTTCAGCTCCAACCAGCAGAGGTCAGGAGATCAGGAAGGTGAATTTTTGCTGTTGATGAATATCAATAGAACTGTGTGCAGAAACTTATATTCCCGATCGCAGTGTGTGGGGGGAGCCGGGATTGTACAGTAAATTACAGAATGATTTATCCCGCTGGTATCAGGAAAATGCACTGCTGTGTCCATTTGCGATAGCGAAGGAGGGAAAAAAGCATTGGAAGCACATTGTTGCCGTATTTCCCTGGGTAAACGCTGGGTGTCTCATTTTTAACAATGATGATGTTTGAGCTGTAAATTATCTCTGTGAGAATAGCTGCATTAGGCCAAGACAAAGCACTTTTAATAATTACATTGTTAGTGGTGCTTGGCTCTGAGGAAAAAGTGGGTCTCCTTCCAGCCACTTTGATATGGACTCCACTTTTACTATATTTTTATTTGTCATGAATACTTTATGGGAACGCATTCCGTAAAATTATATCAACATTACAATTTTTGGACAAATAAAATATTCATTACTTTAAAAATGTGAGTGTTCTCTTTAACTTTTCTTGATTATTTTATAATTTAAATACGTTTTTTTTATCCAGTAATGATTACTTACCTATGATCCTGTGCAGCAGTAATATTATATTTTTCCATTAATTTCACATTACGTTTTATCAAATAGCCATTTTTTTTAAATGTGGGATTTTCCAGAGTATAATCTTGAGGCACTCAGCCGCAGATAGCTGGGGATGCGGACGGAAGAGTTGTGTCTTCCTGTGTGTTTGTGTCTACATGTGCTTGTGAGCGTGTGCGGATGGTGTTGTAACATGCAGTATGTGTGTGTGTGTGTGTGTGTGGTCCAGGTATACATTACATTGTGGCGGCCAAATATCCCTATCTTGTGATAAAAAACTGTTATTTTGACATTGTGGGGACCCACAAGGGGAAATTCAATTTTATAAAAACCTGTGACTGCGATCAAAAAACTAAAAATGCCAAAAGTCTTGTATTTTGTTTGTTTACTTATGGTTAACATTAGGGCTGGTTTGGGGTTAAAGTTATCATTGTAGAGGTCTGTGTGTGTGTGTGGCCTGTAGTTTTCTCTGGAGGAAGTGGATGTCTGAATCATTAAGTTTTATCGCGTACAGTGTGATTAACGACCCCCAGCATTTAACAGGAACGCGAGGGGCATCCCAAATGAAACACTGTGCGGTTCTGGCTTATGACTTGCCTGTTTGCTGAGGGGCAGCAGCCCCAGTTTTGAGACACGGTCCAATCAGCTCCCGCCTGATGACCAGAGGAGACCCAGAAACCCTGTTTTTTCTTGGATAAAATGAGCTTCTGACAGCCATTTTTCCACTCAATTTACATGCAAATTTTTGAAATTGGTTCTAAAACGATTTCCCATAGAAACAATACATATAAATCTAGGAATATTCAGGGAATTACATGACAGAGTGGAATTTTGCGTCTGTTAAGAGCGGCACGTTAGACTGACAGACGCTCGTGTCCTGGTCTTTGTGACTGACTGACTGTTTTTCAGCCTCAAGGATATGTGTTCTTATCTTTAACGCGGAATGATCGCTTCATCCCCAGCTTGGCTGGTCTGGCCGCTCAGTGGCGTTCTGCCCTGGAGCAGGAGGCAGTTCTTAGGGGCCACAGCATGTGTGTGCGATTGACTCCCACGCACCTCAGTTCATATCTTCAAACTGAGGAGAAAGAAGCGTTCTGCATTAGCAAAAGGACAAAAACACAGCAGAATACTGTAGGCGTCTGTATGCGTGAAAAGCAGGTGACATTGCAGTGCCTGGCAGTGGTCCCTCCCCAGGAAAGAGTCTGCATTAAGAAAAGAAATATGCAAATCAGCTTTTCAGTAATTCACCTGTCCTTCATATTCACAATGGGTCTGTTTAGAAACGATAAAGACTTTATCGGCTTGGACAAGAATGGCTCTGCTGTAGACATGTGTGGTCTTTGTGCCTCCAACAGAAATGGGTCTCTTTTAACTTTGTGTTAATTGTAGAGTCGTTTACTGCCCACAGCGGTGGGACACCCGAGCGAGGAGAGTTAAGGACACGGATTTAACAGCTGAAAGTGGGCCGCGGAATGCTGAAGAGCGAGCCCCTTGTTTTCACCGTGAGAGAAGCGCGTCGTGTCCCACGCGGTCATGTGGACGTCGATTCAGGTTAGCGTTGTTTTTCAGCATTCAGAATAATGTGAGCCCCCGGGGGATTGGTATCTGATCTCTGCATACACTGTGGGCTTAGAGCTTATCGGCAAATAGGGAGTATGGCCTTGCTAGGGTAGGTGCGTCTTTAGCAGGGTTCCTATAATTTATAACAGTATCGTAGTTTAATATCAATAACAAGCATAACCTGACATTTTCGCATCTTTTAACAAGTTCTGTATAATAGACAGTATAATAATGTGAATGAAGTGTGTATGGAGAGCTTTAATGATCATCATAAGTAGTTCTCTCAGCTATGTTTGTGGAATCCTAAAAGATTAAACAAGAAATGGTTTTGTAATATATTGAGCTTTATGACAAACATCTCCATCTCATCTAGCTGAAATTTATCGATACAGATCAGTAAGCATAAAGAACAGTAAATAAACAAAAAAACACTCAACGCATTTGGGAAATACTTCTGAATGTTCTGGTCATGCTGTTTCACATCTGTGTTGCCGTGATGTGTTTTTGCAGGATTACTGATTAATCTGCAGCTCTATTTTTTTTTCACACGTGCCAGCCAACATCCGATTTTCCATGGCGTTCCGGATGGGATATTTAAGCCAGGAATGCACGTTGCGGACAATGGCTTTGACTGTGCATGTGTCAGTCAATCCAAATCCCTTTGCTTCAAAGCTGCAGGAACTGCACAGCTGAAGGATGCCGCAGACGGAGTCTAATGAAAGTTCAGCTATTGGGTGAATGACAAGAATTTCACCACCTGAAAAATGTCATGTGGTGTAACCAAAAAATATTTTATTTGATAATTATTTTTCCAATTGAAAGCCTTTTTAGTCTCTACAATGTATCAGCAGGAATTGTTTTTAGTAATACTAATTGCCATTGCGCAACGTCAGGTGTTAAGGCAAGTTGCACACCACACTGCCCAAGATGGTGTGAAATTACGTTCTTCAGAGCGTGCTGCTGCATAAAGTGTATCAGTACATAAGAAGGCAGGGAAAGATACATTAACATGATCGAAACACAACATAAAAGTGAATAGCGATGGAATGTTTAGCTTCTCATGTTCATTTCAAATTAAACCAGCATCTGCTTGGAAACCTGCGCAAACTTTTGTCTTTGATATCTAATTTCCATCTCTCTATCCATTGTCCAAAACCACTTGTCCTATTCAGGGTCGTGGGGGTCTGGATCCTATGGGCGTAAAGCAGGGAACTGATATCAAATTTATACGTACAATTTTATAGAGAAATAAAGGGGTTTTTATCATTACAATATTTCCATGTTTTCTATGGGTTGTACCCAGGGGAGGAGGGACCAGAGGGAATTAGAACTCCCCAATATGGAATTTGGCTTCATCCCCCCTCCCCCCTCCAAAAAAAAAAAACCTTTGCAAATTGTGTCTGCCCAGTCTCAAAATCTCCCCTACGCCCTTGGTTGTACCACCTGACATGGATACTCTGTAAGCCTACCAATGTTGAAATTTGATTTAGATCTGCTAACTTTTTCACTGCACCATGAAGATCACTCGGGGTTGTCTTATGATTTAACATTCTGTCCACTGGTTTCCAAAATGACTTACTTGAGTAAAAAGCCCCCTTTTCCTGGTTGTGCCACCTGACATTTGAGGTTATGTAAATTCACAGACAAACGTCTTTCATTTACCTCATTCTTATGACTATCTTTTAAAGAATTATACATAATTAATTAATTAATTCAATTTTTTTAAAATTAACTATCAGTTTGAATAGTTTTTTTTACTCTGTTCATTTCTTGGAACGTTTTTGGACTTAGAAATATAAAAATGCTCTATATTATTTGAATGTATTGAAAATTAATTCATTTAAAGAGGTTGTATATAACAATATTAGGCATACTATGTATTTATTAAAGGATTTAAAAAATAACATGCATGTCTTTTCAGTTGTCACTTATCGTGTTGTACCCTTAAGTACGGTACCGTGAGCTGTCTGGGCTTCTGTGAATGGACCAGAGTCAGACTAAAAGAGCAAGTAGGATGTGGCGGCAGGTGAATTAACAACCACCCTGTCTGTGTGCAGTACAGATGTCCATCTTGTTAAATGACGGCTGGTGCTGAGTTTTCTGGTATTTTCTTGACATTTGTGGATAACATAACATTTAAGAAAGTGTCGCACAGTACAGCTGCTCTTATCCGCCTATTATGCTCGTTAATGATCTGTGTTCTGTGAGAGTCCATTTCCGGTACAGCTCTTTAAATAAGTTCGCTTTAAATATGGGAAGCTAAGTACTATATAGTCCGGCTACAATATAAAGCATTATAACGCTTATAATGGCTGCAGCTGAGCGGAGGCGCTGTCAGCGAAACAGATGACGTTGTTATGTGACTCACAGTTAAAGGCGACGCGAGGGCTCCCCTCACTCTCCATCACAGCGTAAGGCGGACAAATTAACGAGCATAATTTCCCCAGGCAACTTTGAAAAGTGTTCAGTTGCAATGCGTCCAATGGAATTCAACTCCTGGCTCTATGGGCAGAGTAACTTTGGAGTTCATTTCAGGAACTTTTTTTTTCTGTGCCAATGTGCAGTGTAACCTCATCCCTCAACCTTATATAGAGCAGTAGTGCCTGATTGGTTTGCATTTGATGAAACATTTATTAAAGCAATTCTCTACTTAAATGTGAGAAATCTATATATTACAAGAACTATTCACCTAGTGACTGTTTATCCATCAAATAAATAATTTACTCAAACACATATTAACCATGTTTGGTGATGAAAAATTTGTCTTAATAGGCCTGTAGCCTCAAATTTTTGGTTGTGTAATTAATTCATTGAGCAAATGTACATGATCTTTTCATATTTTTCAGATTCTTGCAATATTTGCTAACTTTGAATTGACTCTCAGACTTTAAATGGTTTTTTAACACATTACTTTGATGAAATAGGTTTTCATCCTCTCTTAAAACGTGTAAAATATTAGGTAAAATGTCAGCAGTTTTTCAAAAAGGTAATTTGGAAGGGGGAGCAAGGTGTAAATGGCATTTACTGTCCATAGTAAATGTCAAATGAAACATTTACTGCTTGCGGAGTGTTTATGTGTTTATGCTCAGACACAAATCGCTGCACATGTGTGTCAGTCCCTGGAGGTAGTTCTTGCTGAGCCAGTCGGGCTAAAACGTCCGGATTGGTTCCATGACTCGCAGTTTAAACATCTGGCAGGAATAGTAATCCAAACCTCATGGTCTCTGGTGACCAATGCAGCGCCTTGTTTATGGCAGGATCTAGAGGCGCGGTCATGTAATGCAAGACTCTTATGCAACTGCCCTTGTTGCCCTTGCCAGTATCCGCCACTGCTGGGCTGCTTCCATCAGTGGTTTAGAGCATTCAACTGATTCACCTGTATTCATCTGAACTGACAGTTTTAACAGATGTGCCGTTTTTGATGCAGTATATACTGAAAAAAAATTGCTCTTTCAGTTAACTGTATATCACTGCTGTTAACCCACTTACTGTATATTGACCAGTGATCATAAAGAATCAATATACAGCAACGTTTGGTGATGTCAGCATGGAATACTGAAGAGATGACATCGTCACCCATCGCCACCAGTGATTGGAGGCCATTGTGAAGTCACATAATGAAGACAGATAGGCAAATGGCTGCATGTCAGCTCAGCCAATGGGAGGCAGTTCAATAAGAGGCGGTCTGCCAGGAATTCTGCAGAGCAAGTTGTGGTTTTCGGGTAAAGGTGCACAGTCACTTATCGGGACAGGAGGAGCGGGCTTGCGGAGAACGAGGGCAATGGACCTGCAGTGGGTCTGGCGAGCCGTGAGGAAGGAGTGCAGTCATCCTGTTTCTAGGCAGAGCCGGCACTGATTGCTACCTAAGGGCTCGCAGTGACATTTCCTCTCTTGCATGGGGGCGTCTTTCTGTTCAGTGAGGACCTGTGGCTGGCTAATGACAGTAATACCCCAGATTCTGTTCTACACAGACACTGCATCTGATCCCCATTAAGTGTTTATGGAATTTTCTAAAATGAAAATTGAGTCCATTTTAACCTCCATTATCCAGTGTGAGTACATTTATTTTCTGTGGTTTTGAATCCATCCTGTAGAATTCTAGCAGCACAGCATTATATTAAGTGATTTGATAACATTCTTTTTGCCGAATGTTGAACATATAATTTTTTCACTTTCTTTTGTCGACTGGAACTAAAACAGACTTTATTTTCTAAGTTTACAATGCCACTCTTGTATATTTTTATCTCCTTTCAGATCAGACTCCATCTATCCATTTTAAGGTGCAGCCACAGATGCAGTGACACGGCTGACCACTGGGGCGGCAGCGTGGCTACAGGAGAGGCCAACAGACTCAAACTTCTCAGGAATGTTCCTGCCGCTTTGGATGCTGATCTGCCTCCTCTGGAAGTAGTACTGGGAAAAAATGCTGCACAAAGTGCTCTGCATCCAGGAGAAGGAATCACTGTGCCCTGCATAACACTCTGGCCAAACAAAGGGTCACCTTCAGCAGACTGACGCTGCTCCCCAGAATGCTCCCTGAGTTCTCTTTTGCCAGTGGACATCAGACTTTACAATGAGCCCCCCTGACCTCTCACTGCCTGCACCGAACTGTCAATCACCACATTCCTACAGTCTGCTTTCACATTGAACTTCTTATTGTTTGTCATTTTAGAATGATTTTTTTAATCGTGATTACTTCATTTGCCATTTGTACAAGTAAAACTCAAGCACATGATAATTCTCTGGTTTTCTCATGGTTTTACCAGCTCTCCTCTATCCTGTACAGAAAACTTCACAATGGATCACTGGCTGAGTCTGACTAGGTCTGATTCCAATAATTTGTTGGGGGTTGGTTGAGTCTAGTTAATAATAATAGGTATTTTATTGGCCCCCATGGGGAAATCCTCTTTACACCTCCCCCAGCTTGCTCTCTGTAGGTGAGTGAGCTGGCTGTGAAGGGCAGCCCCTGGTGCCCAGGAAGCTGGGGGGTGAGTGCCTTGCTCAAGGAACTGCAGACATGCCAATGCTGGGCTTGAACCAGTGGCTTTCTAATCACAGGCACAGAGGCTTAGTTTACTTATTCATATACTGCACGCTGTCGGTTATTGATCTGTTCAGTCTCTTCACCAGTGCGGTGGACACACATTGAAACGCAGAGCGTTCACATACTTAGGGAATGCTTAGATTCCTGTTCATGCAGTCAGCTGCTTCCATCCTGGTACCATGTCATTCCTGTTCAGTTTGGGCTTCTTAGCTTTGCCAGTGTTATGGACATGCAGTGAAATGCAGTGCTTGTACATGCTTAGAGGGTGCTTATGCTCATGTTTCCACAGTTGACTGCTTCCATCCTGGTACTGTGTAATTCCTGTTCAGTCTGGGTTCCTTAACTTCACCAGTGCAGTGGACATGCAGTGAAATGCAGTGCATGTACACCCTGAGTGTAGCTCCTTGTCACTCGGTCTGGTACCCAGACTTGCTGATACTCCACAGGGGCGCATGTTGTTGGAGTCCCGTCTATCTTTCACCTGGGTTGTCACGCTCTGTCCAGGGGCACTCCCATCTGTCCCCTTGCGGGGTGACCCTGGTCGTCCCCCCATGTCAGTGAGGAACCAGGGTCTTCGAACAACGGAAAGGTTAATCGACAGCCTGTGAGCCCTGTGAAATATGAAATTTTCATTGACACGCTGCAGTAAAAAGCACGTCGTACAGTCGACCGGGCCTTGATGATGTGTGCGTTTGAAGTGCGGCGTGACATTTCTGTGCTGCTTTGAGCATGGCAGTGAGCCGTGTGAGGGCTGGGGGCTGGGTGGGGGTGTGCGTTTCTTTATCAGGATAGGGTGTGTGTTTGTGGGGGGGACACCACTTTATGAAGAGGGGGTCTAGAGGCTTCTTACTGGATAAACGCAGAGTATGAGTGTTTCACGTGTCCCCCCACCCACCCAATTTTATTAAGCTATGTGTTATTTGAAGCTGAATAAATAGAAGACTGGAGAAGTGTTTGTTTTTCCAAGTTCTGAAATGAGGGTGGTGGTTGGGGGGGTCAGCCCTGATGTGCAGACATCCCCACGCCTCTTGGGATAATGTCAAAGTCTGACTGCGTTCAGCCGTTATGTTCAGACCCGTGCAGTCTAGCCCCCCCCACCCCCTGTGTGTTTACATCTTCACTGGGTATCCCTTAGAAAAACACACTAAATATATTCCTTTTGATCCTGTTTAATAAAAAGGTGCACTCTCACTGGAGAGCGAGCGAAGGGGTTGGTGTGACATGCTTCTGATGTTGGGGCCCTCCCCCAGCCGTCACCCCCTCCTCATTCACCAGAAGGTCTTTAGGAAGCTCCTCCTCCTTGAGGCGGGGGGGGGGGGGGGGGGGCACGGGCCGGGGG
>JAODLC010000036.1:21376930-21391902 GCA_026781145.1 Hippopotamyrus pictus | reverse complement strand
GGGGCGGGGGGGGCGGGCCCCGGCCGGAGGATGGGGCCTTTGAAGGCCTAGATAAATTGAAGTCTGAAATTTAATTAAGGTTAACTCCTGTCATTAAATATTCATCTTGCGTCACATTGAAGGGCAGAGCAGGCTGGGGGGGGGCGCGGTGCCGCATTGGGGGGCATCACCGTGTCTCACCCGCCTCCCTCTGCCGCCCGCGGATGTTAGTTTTGCCGAATGCCATGTTGTGCAGACAGCTTGTCTGAAGGGCCAATCTGCTCCCCCAGCTGCAGATCTGTATCAGCCCCCCCTGCGCTGGCCCAGCACTAGGAGGTTCTCTGGGGGGGCAGGGATGGCATCATCGAATCCCGTCTGCCTGTGAAATTCTTGCCCTCCTCTTTTCTTTAATGCTCCCTCTGATGACATCCTGTATTTCCCACTCGCCAATCGGTGGCCCACGGGCACCTCCTTCCTGTCAGTGAATAAAGGGACCTTGACATGAGCGGGTGGCCTCCTGTCATGTCCGCCTCTTGGGGGGAGGCATTCGGACGTATGGCCTTATCTCCGTCTCCCCTGAGATGTTCATTAGGGCTCCCTCATGCCGCCCCTCTCCCTGCCGCTCTTTGACCACTTATCAGATCGTTCCGGTGCCTTTATCCAAAGAAAATGACAAGCTTTCTGATCTCATCCCTCTTCGCAGCTAGATGTTTCACCAAAACGATCTGAGGAGATCAGCTAACCCTATGCTGCGGCGGGAACGTGATATACCTTCCAGTTACAGGTCCGCTAATTCTGTCGCGGTGCTCTGGGGGGGGGGGGGGGTGGGGCTGTCTCGGGAGGTCAGGCTCGCTCCAGGACCTCTCACTGCTTCCTCATTCTCGGGGTTTGTTTGTGTCTGTGTTGCGTTTTGGGTTTCGTCAGTAGCCCCAGACCTAAGCTTTGGTTTTGTGCTTTTTTTCTTGCCTGAGTGAGATGAAAAGGTGAGTTTTTGTTGTATGTTCTATCATGCTGCCCACCCCCCCTCCCTAGTAAGGTTGAACCTATCTCCTGGGTCCTGCTCTTGGCTTTCTCGTAGTTTCCTGCTGTCTCTCACTCTTAAGGGTCTCCATGGAGGTGTGTAAGGCTTTTCAGAGATTGTTTAAAGTCTTTGGGGAGGTGTGGGAAGGGGGGACTCTATCATTGTTTAGTTGACTGTTTTATCGAGGGGGGAGGAATGTCAGAGACCTTGTTCCCACCTAAACAGCCACACACTGCGGGTTCCCTGGGGGTGGGAAGTGACCAGGTTCAACGCTTAAGTTGAGCTGTTGCAGTCAAGTCCACTGTGGAACAGGCTATGAAAGGATGCACCATCAGTGATGGCGGTGCCTAAGAGTGGAATTATAAAACAAATGCATTCCTGTCACAGTCATCAAATCCATTTAATTAAGACGAGAGAAATCAATGCAATTTTGAAGTAACGTAATTAACTGGGGAATCTGATGAGCAGCCATACAAGTGATATTTGTTAGCATAATGGCAGGATATTCATTGTGACAAAGCTCTCTTCAATGGTTGCTAGGGGCACAGCAATGGCATAATTCATACAGTGTCATCTTCCCGTTCCCATTTACAAAGCGCCCTTGTTCCGTGTCACCCTTCCTTTTGTGTCCCCGCGCTGCTTTTAAGGGCTCCTTTGTCCCGCAGACCTTCCCCTCTTCTCTCCGCGCTCTTTCGTGTCACGGCGACCATCCCTAGCCTCCATCAGAACGGCGTGAGTCCTGGGGAAAGGGTCTCTCCTGAGACGTGGTGATCTCCATGCCTGCCCAGGCCACAGCCTTGAAGGCCTTGTTTGGCCTCTGCGTGAGAGACGCTGGAGGGAGCAGGTGCTCGTGGATGCATTAGGGCGTGTCGCAGGAACGTTGGGTTTTTTAGGGGATTGAATTAGTTGTCTGGAAGAACCACTGCTGCTAATGTCGAGTCTCTGTCAGAATCAGAATGATGAGAATCCAATTTATTTATTGTTGCACGATGGTGCATTCAACAAAGAAACTGTTTGGCTCTCTCCTCATAGTGGCATCAGTAAACAATAACAAGGACACATGTCAGAGTGCAGATACAGAAATAATAATTAAGACTGGCATTTATAATAATACTTTAGAAAATGTAAAACAAAATTTGAAAACAAAATAAAATACATGTAGAAAATACCATAACAACAAGATGTAAAATAAGGTTTCGTCAAAGATGCACATTTGCCAGCTATATCCTTAATGCACGGATAAAAAACACGCATCCAAAAGCCATGAGACGTAAGAACTTACAGATAAAAATGAATAATATGCAGAGGCTCCTTTGCCGGTGATGGCTGCTTCCATACATCATGGCTGACGGTGCATCAGGCTGCTGGGGGCCACCCTTCTCTCTGCTGAAGATCTTCAGCTATCGGCTTTCATAGCCTGAAACTTCGTTACATCCAGCTATACCTACATTCAGTTGCCATGTCCTTATGTTCAGTATGATTGCGTTGTATCTATGGATCCAGGTATGGATGCATGATCTATACAGTAATGTTATGGCAGTGATATTACACTGTTAATTGCTCTCCTACACCACGGTAACTCGCAGTTCCATGCTTGCTCACCCAGCTTGACTACTCATCCGCCTGACCTCCCCTGCTTGCTGCTGGAACGCACCATCCCTCTATCCTGCCGAAGGAAGCAGCTTCGGCAGGTTACAGGGCACGAGAAACTTTTAGGGGTGCAAACAGAACAACATCACACAGTTTGTTTATTGGAAGCACGTCTTTTTCAGGGGGATACAGGGTTCTGTTAGGATGGGAGGGGCTGACCACACTAAGTATGAGGGTCAGTTTTAGTGAGGACCAAAAAGACCCAAAGAGGGGGAAAAAACATTGGCATTTATGGGATGGGCCTGCATGCTGTTAACTAAACATGCATTTTAACCACTAGGCAACATGAATGGAGCAGAATTGATCGCTGTGTCACCATAGCCACAGAGTAACACCCTCATGACGATAACAGGCGGCTTGGTTTTATTATTAACGAACCTCATCCATTTTTCAGTGGTTTCCCATAATCCCCTGCAGCCAGCCGCATTTTGTATTCCGGTTCAGTCCTGGCCAGTCTGACATCAGTGATGCCAGGATCATCTGGTGTGAGTGGATTAGTGGGTCCACAAGGGGACGGCACAGCCACGACTGAGGCATTAATGGGGGGGGGGGGGGATTCATCTTTAATGAACTGCTGCCCCCCACACACTCATTCACCTTCTTACCAAATGTCAGCTGGTCGCACCGACCATTGCACCAAATTTCAGCCGTTTCCTTCCTTGTGGGGCTCTCGATTCCAGTGCAGTTCCTATGAAAGCACTTTATGCCCCTTCAGAGCTGTTTGATATTGGGGGGGGGCTTGTGATTTTTAAGAATATGAGCCTGAGTGTGACACTGAAATCTGCCATGTGGCTCGGGGTGGGGGCAAGGGGGTCCTTCTGGTCTGCGGCATGTTAATGGAGAGGTTTGGCCCTGGCTGCCTTGTCTGCGTGTGAATTAAACAGAAGTGTAGCTGAAGCATAGTGCCCCCCTCGCCCCCACCCCCCCAGCAGATCCGGCAGTCGCTTTGCCTCATCTCCCCTTCATCCCACTGCATTTTTCTTCATTAGTGCCGAAGCGAGGTTTTTTAGCACATGGTGATACGTCAATAGCCTAAGGGCTTCTTGTCTTTAGACCCCTGCTTCTGGCTAGCATTTACATCAGGAGTGAGTTTAACTTTGATCGCGATGTGACAAGAAGCCCCACATGTTAAGGCGGGACCAGGATCCACCAACACAGAGGTGGTTGTTGACTCCATCTGGAATATTCTGAGGTTGGATCCACTTTTCAGCACCAAGAGACACCTAGACATCTTGCCACATCACATGCGACATCCGACCCACTGAAGGCACACAAGCATCAGCCTGGACAGAAGACCACATCGGTTTGTTCACGCTGCCTTGAGCCCCCACCCCCATCGCAGTTTTTCCAAGGTTTTGTTTAATGTGGAGTAACTTGGGCTTGGTTACCATGGAGAAATATCCTGTGCAGTTTGCTGTCCTGAATGCTCCTCTCAGGGTTGAGAAGGTCAGGAAGACCTACCCGGCCATCAATCCTGCCTGCTGCAGCCATGCTTGAATAACCAGAAGTCACCACATCATTACCATGGGGGTGGGGGGAGGCTATTGTGATAAATTTTGGGAGGGAGCTGCTGTTGTTGTTTGGATGTGTTCTGGAAGCAGCAGTGTTGGCTCACGAGGCCATCTCTGACTCTCTGCTGTGGATCGATAGCATATCGACTGACTTTAGTTTAATTTGTCCCACTGCACACCAGGTAAACGGGTCAACATCGATGAAGCTCTGGCACCTGAACCGGTGAGATGGGATGGGATGGGATAGGATGGGATGTCCCGTCGTTACTGCCGTTTGTGTCATACCCATTGCCGTGCTTAACAGGGCTGTCGGTAGAAAAGGGAGTGATCTGTTTGGGAAGTGTTAAAACTCAGTGGTGACATATTCGCCCGCTCAGGTCTTTTTTGTGGCGGTCCCAGTGGTCTCCTTGTGCCTCATTTGTTTCCCATTTAACGAGTCCCTGTGGCTTGGGACGTCCCCCTGTGCCACTTTATCTCTGCCCCCCCTGGGGCTTTAGTGCTCCACAGCACAAGGAGCTGTTCACTCTTCACTGGCCTTACAGGACCCAAATGTAGGACATGGTAACAGTGTCGGCAGACATGTAGCACGTGGCAGCCCCCCCATTTGACTGGCCCTCGTGGCCCGCTGGGGATGCCCGTATCGGACAGCCAGTCTGCTATGTTCCACTGCAGGGATGTGCAGCCGCTCTGTTTCCCACGTGACTCTGTCTACTGTTGCGCTCACTACATTCTCTTTAATGTTTTGCCGAGACATGGCAGCATGAAGTAAAGATGACGAGTGACATCGTGTTCTCGTTTGAGCCGGAGTTCTGTATCTGCCTCGTCTCAGATATCCTGTTTTTTCCCGTTCTCCTGTTTTCCTGCTATATTTTCCCGACGTGTGTCAGAGTTATGCCTCCAGGCAGCCGGAACTGCAGGCAGTTTGTTAGCACGGACGTTTATGGCCGATCCACGCTGCAGTATCTGTTTATGACTCTGAGAGATTTCAGAAGTCGGTGCAAAGATACCTGGACAGCAGAGGAAAGCATGGGGGGGGTGGGGGGCACAGCTCAGGGATTTTGGTGACAGGGTCGTGGATTTTGGGTGGATGGACTACAGGGAAAGTTGGGGGTGAAGTGTAAATGAGAGGGGGTAGGCCTGCTCAGAAAGTAGAGAGCTGGAAAACATGGATGGGGAGGGAGTGTCCCAGTGCTGTAGCTGGACTTGACTGGATTGGGAGGTGCGTTGGTGCCAGGGAGAGGACTGTGCCATTGTGGTGGGAGTCAGGTCACTGGTCGGTGCCATCGAGGCTAAGCGTTGGGCGTGAAAATGGGCGTCGCTGAGCTCGTCATGTTAGTGTCTGATCCCAAAAATCGCTGATTCACCTTTATTTCAAAGGCAGCCACAACAAGCAACATTTGAATCAGGGATGTAGGATTAATATCTTTTTGTCTGATGTGATTTTTACTCCCCTCACTTGCCCTTTCTGTCTCACATCCCTCAGGAAAGAGGGTCAAACTGGCTGTTAGAAGGAACTTACACTCACACTTCAGCCATAGTCCACCCCAGCGCTACACGCATGTCCTTTTCTGAGACCCTTTGACTGTTTGCTTTCCTAAGAGAATAAAAATCGTGGCTGATTCATTGGTCTGTGGCTGTCAGAGGTCGCCCTACTGCAGTCCGTGTTTTTGCTGAACAAGGTCAACACTGCATTCAGAAAATACCAAATGAAGAGATGACTTTGCGTTTTTTGCTCATCATCAGAGCCGTGCTTAATTTGGGAGAACACAGCCCAGATATTGAAGTGAGGACCAAATGCTTCCCTCTATAGCTATAAAGTCTCCAGTGTCTGACAAGCATCTAGCCAGCCGGGGAGAAACACGGCAATGAGGAAAGTGTGAAAAACAGGACGTTTATAAACAAATAGAAGAGTGTAGGATCAAGTTACAGGATTTTGAAAGGAAACTCCAGTAAAACTGCATCTAGGCCAATCTGACAAATCCTTGTAAACAAGCTACATCTCCTTTGAAAACTTATATGAGAGACATGCTGTACTCTGAATGACATTTTTCTCATTAAGGAGAAGTTTAGCTTCCTGATCAACTGATTTATTAAATTACATTTTATTCGGCAATTGCATCTAATTATAATACTGGGATGATTCTACACAATTAGGGCAAATGTATTCAGATTTTAATACTGTATGTTGAATGATGTCAGTCATTGAAGAACCAAAACAAAAAGATCATTGACAAGAAAGATGCAAACAGAATTTTGCTGGTAAAAGTATGAGCTACACAAGACTCTGTGTTACCAAATCAAGCCAGACTCTGTTACTAAAATGAACTGAGTTCTCAGTTTCCAAATCAAACTGAAGTCCCGGTTTCCAGACCAAACTGGAAAGTGTTCCAAACCAAAACAGTTTCTATATTTCCAAACCAACCCATACTCCCAGTTTCCAAAGCAAACCAGATTCCCTGTTTCCAAACCAAACCAGATTCCCTGTTTTCAAACCCAACTGAACTCCCAGTTTCCAAGCTAAACCAGGGTTCCCGTTTCTCTGTGATCTCCAGCAAACCCCCCCTCCCCCAACCCCCAACCCCTAACTGGCTGGAACCTCTTTTTAAATTCTCCAGATCTGCTTGGCTCAGTAGTGCTGTGTTCCAGTGTGCCAGGTTTGCATCTGCACCCCCTGTTTGCACCCCTCATGGACTCCTGCCACTCAGACACCGGCGAGCTCCCTTATCCTCGGGGCTGAACACACTGACGCTAAGACGTCATCGGCAACCTCTCAGCCGCAATTGCCTCGATACAGCTCTCCTGCTGGGCACAGGTTACAGCGCCGTTATGCTGCTCTTAGATTTCAACCTTGATTAAAACAGAAAACAGAAAGTGCCTCAGGCTTATTCTAAGGTGGCGGAGTTCAGCGTCTGGAGCTTGATGCAAAATTGTACTTTCCAGGTCATGAAACAAATTAATTCCAACCTGTTAAAGCGTATGAATCCTAATGAAGATGACACCAAGATGGCAGCTGTTCAGTTCAGCACCCCTGACTTTTAATCTCTCTTCCAGTGTGGATTTTCTTAACTTGTCTTCTACTTAAATGTGGCCTGTTATCGGGTGTACAGCATTAATTATTTTCATGCTTCCCCTACATGTGTTTACACAATTTAAAAAAACTTTATGTATGTGATTATTTTTTGTTGTATAAGACTGATTTTTCTCATTTTGAGTATATTCTCATAAAAAGCCTTACTTTGGTTGGGCGGAGAGAATACGGTCATTTGGGACTTAAACTGCAGGATATGAACAAACGTACAGCAAACAGAGCACAGGCATGGAAACAGGATGGATCTGGGGTCTTTGGGGGGCAGAAAGAGATTGGATGTTAGGTAGACAAGGGGAAAACAAGGTTTGGGTGTGGGTTAAGTGTGCCCTGAGGCCGTCCCGCCTCGCCATATCCTCGGTACTCCTCCCTCTCACCTGGATGTTTGGTGCTGTGCCCTGAGGCCGCCCCGCCTCGCCATATCCTCGGTACTCCTCCCTCTCACCTGGATGTTAGCTGCTGTGCCCTGAGGCCGCCCCTCCTCGCCATATCCTCGGTACTCCTCCCTCTCACCTGGATGTTTGGTGCTATGCCACTTTATCAAGAAATTTGGGGCTTTTCCTTCAATGGTTTCTGAAAAGTTTTTGAGATCCTCATACTCCTAACTTGTTAATTACCCAGTGAATCAAGAATATAGATAACCCCGTTTATCACTCCTGGACGGCTGAGTCCTGTTGCCATAGGGACTGGCACCATCACACGTCCCGTGTGCCGCTCCTCGTTACGGTGACGCACGGGGGAGTTCGATTAACTTTCGTCTCGGGCCTTTGCCAGTGACAGGCGAGCAGACGCCGTGGGCGAGATTAAAGACCTTGTTTTGTTCACCTGTCTCAATCTCCTCCTGCCCCTCCCCCCAAAAAAACGAGATTTTCAGTGAAGTCATGGCTTTAAAATTGAGATGGATTTTCTTGAAGGTAATTGCCCTTTAATATGTAATGAGCCAAATTTGTGCTGTTATACAACTAAGAGAGGTAGGTACAATGCAGACTTGGGGGGGGGGGGGGGGCAGAAGGTAAGGTGCAAGTTCAGGTGGGGGGTCAGACCAGAGTACTGCCAAAGGCTAGATTGCTAGAGAACCTTATCAAATATTAGGCCCTTAATGATGCTAGGTACTGTAGGGGACACTAGTGAAAAGCAGCAGCAGAAACCTGGCCCTGGTCAGAAACGAACAAACTAAAAACAAAATGAACATGCCTATAGGAATCAGTAGGAGTCCATGAGGAGGTGATGTGTGTTCAGGATCTAGGTACCGTCCAGCAATTGGGCTCCTGGCACAGCTCACTTTGAAGATGCACTGAGTGCTTAATGAAACTGTTAAAATGTACTCTGGGAAAAGGCACCTAAAACCAACAGCTGCATTCTGGTCGATATCTTCTGGAATTGAACTCCATGAAATACCTTCTGATTGCACTGCTCCTCTGGCATCTTCAGGATCGAATTTCGGTTCCTCATTGATTTTTGATTTGGGATAGCCAATTACCTTTTAGCTTGTTTAATAACAGCCAATAGTCGCTGAGCTTCTATAAAACCACATTTATCTGCACATTAAACTCCTGAAGAGCCTGAGTGATGCTCTCAGAATACTGTTTGATTGAAGTGGTAGCTGATGTCCTGTCATTTTTCGAGTTTTATGACTATTTTCTTCAGTTTTACTTGTCTATAGGCAGATGTACCTCACACGGATGACGGAAGGCACGATTGGGTTTGCTACCAGGTCTGCAGGCCAGGAGAATGTCATTAATAGCACGGGCAATGTGGATCGTTCAGGCTGGAGAACGTGCCAGCTGTTAGCTCCGGGCTGCTGCTGTGGCACCTCAATTTCAAAATGTGTGACGGCACAGTGTTGGCATGTGGGTTGGCTGATATTTTACAGTGTTCCACTACCACGCCTGTCTGGTGGATGCTCCTGGTGCGCTTAGACACATATGCAGTGTGTAAACAGCTTATCCCTACCAAGGTGCCTGTTTCTGTCTATCTGAAATGCTCCTTACGTCTACAGTGGGGTCTGGGTGACCCCCCGAGTCTACGGAGAACACTGGCAGGAGGTGAGAAGCCCCCTACACACCCACAACGGCCGGGATTTCTTCACAAACTGCAGTGCTGGTTGCCACCCCGTTGGAGAGAATTTTGGAGATACCTGTTTCATGAAAGGGGGCGGCACTGACCCCATTATTTTTTCCTTGTTTTAGGGAAAACCGTTCACACTTCGGAGTGATAACGGTCTGTGGGGCATTCCTTGTATGTTGGAATGTTTCTTAGGAATGCAGCCCTCTGAGAAGTAGCTACTCTGTGTAAAATAAGGGCGATGAAATGTCGGTTGCCTTCGTATTAGTATCTACCTATTCATATCTGTAATTAATCAAGTCTACAGATTCTCCTAAAGCCACCCCCAGCCAAGTATTAGAAAATGTGACTTGGCTACGCAGCTGCATTAATAAACTAAAGGATGTACTGTGTCCTTTATTAATACATCCTGTTTAAAAAGTCTCACCCTGCTTAGTGAAACTTGACTTTGAGACCCCATGGCTTTGGCATCCATCTTAGCTGAACATGGCCACTTTTGAGGCAGTGAGGAAGGAAATTGAAAATCACATATATTGAGTTGCTGTTGATGCACCGCAAGGCAGGGGGAAAGCACAGACATTCTGAAGCTGGGTAACATCACCTGACAGACCCCTTCATTCACATGAATCCAGTTAGTAGTCATCTCCATCACTTAGGCCGGTGTGATACACATCTCGATGCATTGTCAATGATCCAATACATTTAATTAAGATACATATGAAGCAACTACTAACGTGATACAATATGATTCACCCCTATTGTGATGCAACGCGACTCAACAGGATTTGATTCAACACATGGTGATTCAATCTGATACGATGCAATGCAAAAGAATATAATACAGATAGAGAGACAGTTTAGAGATGGGAAATCAATCAAAATATAAAACTATCGGTCAGAAATAAAAATTATTTGTCACATTTTTTAAAAATAAAGGCATAGGATCTCTACTAATAATTATATATTAATAATAAATTGGATTTTACCAGAGGTGGAAACTTCAGGACATGAAAGATCCAGACCAAAATCCAGACCAAGATTTTGTTTCAACTAACCAGTTGAATATAAGGAGTCACAGTCATAGAGTAGTCAACTGTTGAGCTTGTCAATCAGCCAGAAGTCATAACTAGTCAATCCAAAGATACTTCTTTAGGTACCTGGAGTCGCCATCTTGATGCCCTGAATCATCTCCTTCTGCCTCTTCGGAGTGGTCAGGTTCTCCTGCTTGTTACGAGATCTTCATGGTGCTACCTGAGTTTGATTGTTTTCTTCCAAGTCTGCTTCTGTTCTGTTCTTCTGTTTACATATTTGTTTGTACTTTTACCAGTGGTCTTTGTAATTTGCCTAACTGGCACAAATTTATGTGTGCTGAACATATTTTATTGTTCCACTTCCCACATTCCACTGTCTCATCTCATTGTATTGCTGTTTATACTGTTTTGTCCTATTGTCCCCCATGAATCTGTTCCCTCCCCTCTAATTGCGGTACAAGAATTTCACTGTTTCAACGAGTTCTATGATGCATGTGAATAAAGTCATCGTAATTTAAGGGATATTTCTCATTGACCCGTATTTAAAGTCAGAACATGAAACAAACCTCCAGTTGGTACTACGGATGAAGCAGTCATTTTTCAGTTTCAGTCAATACTTGCTGCTTTATTTTTCAAGTTCCAGAAAATTCTCACTCAGATGGGACAACAGACTCTGATATTCTCTCTGTCTTGTCTACTTAAGCCTATTTGTCTCCCTCTTTTACATTTAACATTTCCAAAGGTAGGGTACCATGCAAGATTGAATAGTTCCTCCTGAGAAGCCTGATCACTCTTTCTACAGGGATATGGAGATTCATAAGGTGCCTGGTCTCCTCATCTTTCACAGGCACCCTTGAGACTGTCTAGCTCACACGTCATATACCTGATGCATGATTCCATGGCTAACAAATCATACAAAGTCAGATCAGTCTGGCATCCAGCCCTTGTTTCAGGTTCATCTGGAGTGGAAATGACATCCTCAGACCCTGAAACAGAAAAGACATTTAAACACACATGGTTTGATCCAGCACGATACCGTTCGGAGTACCATGATGCCACTCAGCTGCACTTGCTTTGGATTTTGCGCGAGTGGGAAAGTGTTGAATAGGGAGGGACATTTTCCTGGTCCATGGCACCAGATGCTAGAGTGGGAATACAGGAAATGAAAACAATGCACAGTATAAGACAAAACTAAACCCAACCAACTTCAGGGCAGGCTATTTGACATACTCAGTAAATTACCTATTTAACCTATTCGATGGGAACTCCATGGTGTTACAGCAAGCTAGTGAGGGTCAAAATGATGCTTCATGAACAATTTGCTGTATTTTTTGAACCCACTAAATCAGGGGTGCCCAATCTTATCCGCAAAGGGCCGGTGTGTATGCGGGTTTTCGCTGCAACTCCCTAATTAGATTACTAATTAGAGGACTGATTGGCTGAAGAGTCCTCACGCCTGGGTTTAAACAGCTGACCTGCAGGTTATCCCAAAAACCTGCATACAGACCGGCCCTTTGCGGATATGATTGGGTACCCCTGCACTACATGGTGCTTTCTGTTCAAAAAAGGTCACACAGCGTGCCCCAAAGGAACCCAAGAGCACCATCTAGTGGGGTAAAAAAATACAGCAAATGGTTCATAAGGGATCATTTTGTCCATCACTAGTATGAGCTTCTCTGGGTCTGTGCCATTCAGCTGAACCCTAACCCAAACCATATTTGAGCAATGCGCATCCTTTCATGGGATCCCACGAGTCACTTCTATCCATTTTACAGAATTTATTGCTTGATACAGTAATCCAAATTAAATGATGACTTTACCCAAGTACTATCTTGTGGCTATCGGCATGGCATTTGTTTCATTTACTTTTAGCCATGTTAGATACATTAGCGTCTTTGGATAAAGTGTCCCTACACAGCCAGCCATCCAGTTTCAGTATACTTATGTGCGCTGGGTTGGTCTCTCATGCCCCATGGACAAATCCCCTTTTTAAATACTAAGTGCCTTGCCACATGCACAGCAAAAGGTAGCGGTATATTCACACCATTGGCCAGAGTCAGGACAAAACATTTCTCACTTCTCCAGGTACATAACGATGTCTATCCATATAAGACAATGGGAGGCCAATTGACAGGCTCCCTGTCCAATCAGTAGCAAGCATGTGATGATCAGTAAGTATATACCCTTCCGTTTTCAGTGCCGGTAATGTTGTAGTGTTTTCATATTTGCTAGTATGTTTTCCCATTTGTTGGCGTGCTTTCATATTTGCTGGTGTGCTTTCATATTTGTTGGCCAGTCTTTTGTATTTCCATACACCAATGATGGGAAATCGAGGTGTGCAGTCTTCACATCTATTCCCCGTGGCCAAACTAGCTCTCCTTAATGTTTCTCTTCCCCGCCTCCAAACCCAAAATCAAAATAAACTTTGTGTTCTCTCTTCCTGTTACATAGATCTGTTTGCCATCTCAACCAAATCAGATCTTACATAAACGCATAAGGTGTGTTTAGTAGAATGATGCACCTGTGTTATATGTTAGAGAACTATCCTTGCATGTTCAAGCAAAAGTACATTGAAAACTGAACTAAATTTCCCAGAACGAGCCTGTTGGGTCCAAGCTAAATTGCATTGAGAGTTGCTGGCACGCTCTGATTTCCCTCCCACTGAATCGATGCAGATTCACAAGACAATGCTAGTTTTATAACAAAAGCTTTGTTCTAGCGTACTGAGGACTTATGCCAACGCTTATGCATAAAGTTACCCTTGTGATGTTAGCACAGTGAGCGAGGTCTTTTCTGTCCTTCCTTCAGTGAGAACTGCTCTACTGTCACCAACCCTCCCCACCGCCGTTTGCTTTCCTCCCTGGGGAGTGGATGCCTCAGGTGTTAGCTGCCGAGTGGGGGACACAGACAACACCTGTCTCCCATTGCCTCCTCCATTCACGAGGCACCTGTTCATGGGGGGGGGGGGGGGGGGGGGGGGGGGCACTCAGCACCTCCCCTGTCCCATCAGCTGACTGATGACCTCACAGTACAGATCCCCAGCCTGCGTCTCTGGTTTGTCAGCTGGCACAGAAGGTCACCCTTCCTCATAGATCTGAGAGGAGACACAGTGGATCTGAACATGGCGATCCTGGGCTGTCATTGCAATAGCTGAACAATGTTTTCACAGCATTATTTTCTCTGTACGTTTAGTTGTCTACTTTTTAAATATTCTTTAATATTATTTGTTCTATTTATTTCCTCCCAAATTATACTTTGTTGTAGTTATCCCTTCTGTGATAATGGACAAATAAATTTTCCCCGAGATGCATGAATAAAGGTCTCATCTTGTCTTACCTTATTCCCTATCTAACCTGCTAACTGCGCATGACAGCTTTTACTGAATTCTCAATGCCTGTGCAGTGCCATGATGGATATATATATATATATATAAATGCCCATTTAAAGGACCACTTTTCATTCGTGTGTAATGCATCTGCTAATGAATCTAGTGCAGTAGCTTATTTGCAGAACAATTCAATATTGACCTTAAATCGAGGACCTTTTCCCAAATAAAATACTGACACCCCTATTCCCAGGTCTGTCTCTATATGCTAACCTATAATGCAATCAGAGACTAAAACATTGTATCTGCCTTTATTAAAACACTAGATGAAAATGTACAGTACGTCCAAATCTTTAAAGCAAGGATGTCTGCAGTAATATGAAACATGAAGGGACTGAGATCCTGCTGCGTCGGTCTGCCGGAACCCTTCCTGCATGACACTCCACGTTTCTGTCCCGACATTTCCTGTTCATACAGCCTGCCCCCACAAAGCCACACTGGGCCTTATTGTTACACACCTACAGCAAAGTCTTCCCGATGAACAGCATCGTAGTCAGCTGCAGAACCCGGACGGTTCATTTCCTGCAGATCTGTGGTGTAGGATGACTGTGAATCGAATAACAGGGAATTGGTGGTTAAGCATTTGATCCCGTGTTTCGTCCTTTCAGTCATGCCTTCCCTCGTCCAGTTCTTAACCTTAGCATCTAAATAAAACTATAAAGTTATAAATTGACTTCCCAGTCAGAGGCTATTCACACACCTATTTTTGTCATTAATACTTTTTGCCTCTTGGGTGATTTTTTTTTTTAAATGTACATGAAAGGAGAGGTGCTTCATCTCCCCATGTCTGTCTGTAGCTTTTTATTATTAGATTCTTGGAAATTCAGTCTTCAGCTTGTAGATCAGCCTTGTTATGAAGTGAGAGTCCTGGATTTTTCTGGCTTCCAGTGATGCTTTCACTGCCAGAGGCTGGACGCTGGGCTTCTTCCTAAGCGATAATCCCACACCAGCGTACCACATCATCAGTGCCGTCCTACGGATGCAGACTCACCGTGTTCCTCTCCGATCATCATTTCTTCCCATTTGTCCTACACTTCCATGCCATTTTTCTGGATATTCTCAGGAGAAAGTCCTGATGTGCTGACTCAAGCAGGGTATAGCTGAATCCTTCATTGAGGAGAAGATACCCTGCCCTCCTGGAGTTTGATGTTCTCTTTCCCAGTTGACAGCTATACACTCACCTAAAGGATTATTAGGAACACCATACTAATACGGTGTTTGACCCCCTTTCGCCTTCAGAACTGCC
>JAODLC010000036.1:21339091-21361192 GCA_026781145.1 Hippopotamyrus pictus | reverse complement strand
CATCTGGTCAGGTAAAGTTGGATTACTACATGTACAATATAATAATCTATACCACAAGTGTGTCTGCTGGAGTGTGGTATGAGTAAATGGTGTCCAGTAGTTGTGTTCTGGGCATACAGCAACTCTGGATATAATGAACTTTGGATATAACGGACTGTTTTGCCAGGTCCCTTGAAGTCTGTCATAACTGGATCTTACTTCATGTATAAGGGGACTTAAGTAGGGCAGAGCAAGGCGTTAAGGAGACAGGCCAGCGTGGAAGGGGCAGCATAATGTTCAGGAGCTCGACTGCTTTGGGGAAGAAGCTATTGCACAGTTTAGCAGACCTGCTCTGATGCTGAATCTGTAAATGTTCAGCAGGCTGGGTGGAGAGCTACAGATGATATGCTCAGCTGTCCTCGCAATCCTCTGAAGGGCTCTGAGGTCTAAGGGGTGGCAGTTTCCATACCAGGCTGTAATGCAGCTGGTCAGAATGCTCTCGATGGTGCCTCTGCAGAAGGTGGTGAGTACGGGTTTGGGGAAGTGCAGGTGCTGCTGGGATCTTTTTGTCAGGGAACCGGTGTTGCTGGTCCAGGAGAGGTCCTCTGTGATGCGAACATCAACGAACTCGGTGCTCCTCACTCTCTCCACTGTGGCGCCGTCAGTGCAGAGCAGGGGGTGGCCAGTCTTGGTCCTTCTGAAGTCAACAATCAGCTCTTTTGTCTTACAAACATTACGAGACAGATTACTGTCCAAAAACCAGGCTGCTAGCCGTCGCACCTCCTCTCTGTACGACGTGTCATCGTTGTGCCTGATGAGACCACCTGCTATGGAATCATCTGCATGCTTGATAATATGGTTCATGCTGGAACTAGAGGTGCAAGTCGTGGGTCTGCAGCGTGAAGAACAACGGGCTCAGCGCACATCCCTGGGGGGCACCTGTGCTCAGCGTCTTGGTGTTGAAGCTGGTGTTGCTGATCTGGACCGACTGAGACCTCTCAGTGAGGAAGTCCAGAATCCAACTGCCGGTGGAGGTGTCCAGTCCGAGCAGCTCCAGCTTACCGATCAGCTGCTGAGGGATGATGGTGTTGAATGCTGAACCGAAGTCGATGAACAGCATTCCTATCTGGGCGTTGCGGTGTTCTAGGTGGGTCAGGGCCAGCTGAAGTGCGAGTGAGGTTGTGTCCTCTGTATTTACAGTTTACTGCATTGCACTTTAGCACGAGTTGATTGCGTGGTTGATTAAATATCACGCTTTTGGAAATTTCATTAATGCAGCCATTCCATCCATGCCCTCGGTTTCCTAACCCAATAGTTTAACGCTGTTTCTACTGTTAAATCAGATCCAGTCTCTATCAAATCGACCCACATAGCCTTTTCCAGGAATGCAATGCAGGGAATTATATTACATTCTGTAAGGACCCTTCCCCTGGCTGCTGCAGGCTGCTTGCTCCAGTGCAAACAATGGAATACCACAAAAAAGAGACCTTGCTTGAATATTTACTGCCATGCAGCCAAGATTTATCAGTTATGCAGGGGAAAAACTGGCCCACATGTCACTCCGTTTGTTAGCTTTTTTTGAGAGGACAGGGGCAGCTTTGGTATAGAATACTTTAATTTAACTACTATTAGCTATTCACTGTTGTGGAAAAAAAGTGAAGTAGTCCTTGATCATTGTCTTTTGAAGTGTGTTACTTTCCATTGTCTCATACGGTGGCAGCGTGACTGTATTCTGGTGCTTGGCGACAGTGTGGCAGTGGAGCATCATGGGAGCAGGCTCTGAGTGACAGATGGCTACATGTACAGACGGGCAGGGGGTGTGCGTGGAGTGAGACTGTAAAACAACGGCTGGCCAGCTGGGCCTTGTGATCAAGGCCGTGGGCAACACCAGGCGTGTATCACATCACGGTCTCCCTCAATTTGACAGGTCATCTCTGAGTAAATCCCACACAAAACCTGAGCGGGCTTGGGGAGGGCTGGGGGCTCATCCCTGCTGGCAGGCAGCATTACCCAGAATGCTCAGGGGCCAGGATCACAAATATCACATTGTCTGACCATGTTTCTGACTTGCAGTGCTGAAATCTACATAATTTCCGTGAATGGACAACAAGTCATGAAATCTAATTAAAACTCAAAGTCCTCGGGCTGGATGTGCAAGTCTGTTTGCTTTTAATGTTACTTTGGAAGGGTTACCTTTCTGTGGCAGTGATTTCCAAAATCATTCTCTCTTAAATAAAAATTATGTCCATGTTGACATGCGTTCAAATCCTGCAAATGTACATCTCACACAACTCACTGAAATAAGAGCTAAGTAGCCACTAAAATGAATTCATATGAAGTCACTTGCTGGGGGGGGCACAGTCTGTGATCCAACAGTTACCCCCAGACCAGGTTAAATGTACTTTTTAACATTCACATCCCCTCCTTAGCCAATGGCCCATTCCTTGCCCACTCAGCAATCGTGATTGACTTTCCTCCACCACCCAACCAATGGGGATTGACCGGTCTGTCCCTCCCCCAACCCATCCTTCCCCCACTCAGCCAATCGGAATTGACTGGCCCGTTTCTCCCAACCTAGTGGTACGGTGCTAATCCACTGCAGTGTAACAAATAATCCAATCAGGCTCAATTGACCAAAAGAATAAAGATATAAATTACTTAAAGGAATTATACTCGCGAGGACACAGCTTTGTTTACCTTTCTGGCTCTGCGCTGTGTAAACCTCCGGCACCTTCTGTCATCCCCCAAAGCCATACAATAATCATCCTCCCCGCAGTGCTGAACCGAGCATGATTTACATGCGACATCTCGTATAGCAGCTCTGCCTGCTGTATTTACTGAGGAGAAGGATCCCCTCAGTCTCTGCTTGCCTTGTAAACAAGTCACTGTCACGGACCGTGGACCTTCGTCACAGGTCTCAGTAGTAAACTCTCGGTTTGGAGACGCAGTCCATTAACGACGGGAGGATATTTACTGCCGAATGTCTTGGGAAATTCTGCATGGCCTTGGGGGTGGTGTTTGGATCTGCAGGTTAGGAGTATGCGTTCATGTCTGGGAGGAAACTGGTCTGAATCCCAAATCCAATGGGATATGCAGAAACTAATGGATTCCGGTCCTTGTGCTATGCAACGCTGCCAATGGACCTAAGAAAAGATGAACCCGAAAGATTTTCTACATCATTCAACCCCAAAAAGTTCTGCATGGGCTTTGTGATAGGAATAAGGTGAAGTGGAGCCATCCAAGCATACAGTCGGGGCCAGGCTGTAAGAGCTCTCGCTCCATCTGGGGTCAGGAGAGCCTGTTTCTGTCTCAGCGCCAAATACAAAGCACCGCACTGCAAAGCGAACAGTCAATTCCTCTGCATTCAGTCCTTTGATGGGACGTAGACTGATAAGATGGATGGTGCCTCTCCAAAAACATCAAGTCGCTTTCGGCATCGTGGTGATTCATAGCGAAAATGAGGTATTAAATGGGAGCTGGAGAGACTGCTGGACGCTTTCTCAGTCAGGTGGAAACGTTCTGCCGAACCCAAGCCGGCTCATTTCAGAAGCTTCCTTGCAATGTTTTTGTTATTCTATTCAATTCATTTTTTTTCATTAATCTTCCGAAAGAGCTTGGCAAAGCTTTGATACAGTAGTGACACATCACAGATTGACATTACAGATATACAGTGTTATATGCCGTCGGGGATATTGCAGGTCTACCGCATCAGCCTGATGTGACAGTATTTGGGCATTTTCTCTTTCATTCCACAAAGCAGGATTTCTTCATTAACCAATTGTCCAAATGTCCCATCCGAATGCCACTTACCTCTCTTCACTGCAAAAAATAACCATCTAAGAACAATCTGATTAACGACACATTTTATGAATAAGATTAATTTGCTTGCATTTAGGCATATTGCCTTTTTTTAGGAAGTCGTACTGCACTGGCAGATAATTCTCCTAGTTTTAGGTTTATCTTTTCTCAAAACAGAAACAGTTTATCATATATTTGAATGGCCATTTTTTGCAGTGTTCCTATTTGACGGTTTTCAGGATTGGTTTTCAGTCATCCATCTTATTGACACATTTTGCCCTGATCCTGAACAGACCCGTGTTTGTGTTTGACAGCAAGGAAACACTGGTTGAGCATAATAAAATGTATAACAAATAATACTTATGTGTATGTAAAATGCTGATGTGTGCATTTGTACACATCTGATGCTAATGTTAGGGTCGTGATCTTTTTTAGATGTTACGGTCATGACAAAGATATATAAACAATACTATATTAGACGAAACACACACACATCAGCTTTATTAATGTCCAAAGTACACCACAAAAAAGAAACAATCTGTAAGCAGCAGAAAACTCACCCTGTGCTGGTTTGTGTTCGTGTCAGTGATGTGTGTGTGTGTGTGTTTATGGCGTTTTGAATGGGGGACCTGAACTGCTGAACTGCATCAGTCTTCTTCGCAGTCAGCTCTGGATGACTGAACACAGTCCGGCGGTTGCGCTTATTTGTATGAATCAAACCCACAGAAGTGACCATATAGTTCCATGAAAACAGTTTATTAAATTCATCACGAAAAGGTCATAAGAACAAAATGTAATAGAGAGTCAAGGCCGAACAGCAAAATGTACCTGATATATGTACAGGGGGGTCACTGCAGTGCAGAATAACCACCGCTGTGCCTCGAGTCACACTCGGCTCGCTTGACCGGGGAGCAGGCACATTCTGGATTTTTACGCTTAAATAGGTTGTCAGAAACCTAAAGAACGTAAGTTCTAAAGTGAGTTTAGCCTTTTTTTTAATGTTTTTGGATGTTATTTGATCCTCATTTCGAAACTATGAAAGGAATAAAGTGACCTTCACTCCTGTTTGCTGGTCTGAGTGTCCAAGGCGAGCAATGCAACAAACAGTCAGGAGAACAAGACCAATAACTATAGTCTGCTGTTACAACACCTAACAGAGCAATCGGTTCTAAAACAACAGAACTCTAAGCCCTCATCTGTCTTACCAAACCCATACAAAACTTATTAACACGGTGCTCAGAATAAGAGATAATAATATCAGTAGCGACAGCATCACTTGCCATCATGGCCATCATCGTATGACATCATGAGTCGGAAATCTGTTCCATGGAGGGCCGGTGTGGATGCGGGTTTTTGGGATGACCTCTCCATCAGCCAATAATAAAACAGTGGTTCTCAACTCCAGTCCTGAGGTTATTGAGAGGACATCCCAAAAACCTGAACCCACACCGGCCCTCCATGGATCAGGTTCCCCACCCCTGTTGTAAGTGCAGGTCTGCCAGTGACACTGGATGCTGTCCGTGGTACTGGTTAGAGTGGTATTGGGCTGTCTGGAAGCTTATTTGGACTAGACTTCCCTACGGGGATGTAAGTTAGATAAAATTGAACCCTCAAAATTATTTATAGAGATCCATTCTTGGCTCCTTCCTTATGGGCACCCAGTGTTTCGGGTAAGTGACATATGCCACTGTTTCATGGGAAAACACTTGTTTATATACTTCAAACCATTTAGTTAAGTTCCAAACCAGTCAGTGTGACACTATGACATGTGTTGTGTGGCACCATGAAAGCTGTGTGCGGGTCAGTTTATGGAGGAAAGCCAGTCTGCTGAATCAGAGAAGGTCATCTGACCTCGGGAGTGAGAAAATCACATCCAGTCATGGGCTGCAGGCCTAAATGTGTAGGAAATATCTCTTCCAGGAGACTTCAGAAAGGCTCAGGTCATCACAGATACCATACAGGGCAGTGTCTTTGACCAAGGATGTTAGCGACAGTCAGGGTGGTGCTGAATGACTCTGATAGACCACACCGTTGTTTTTAAACATCATGGTGTCTTCACCGCAGTGAGCTAATTGAGACGCCATAACGAAGGTGACAGGCTTAATGGTCGCCATCGGCAGTTTGTTTTTCGGTCTGAAGCCGCTTCAGTCTGCTGGTGGCCTGTTTATGCTCTGCTTTTGCAGACCGCTGGAGAAAGGTCTCCAGCCAGGAGCGTGGTCACCTGATGGCTCCACTGCTGGTCACATGTGGTTCCGTGTGTAAAGGGGTCGGAGCAGACCCCTCTGGGGGGAGAGAAGAGCAGAGAGGGAGCCTGGCGTAGACGGCAGGTCCACTTGGGTGGGGCATGCAGCAGAATCATTAAACCGGTAAGTCTGTTGCATGACAGTGGTCCTCGTGGACCCATCCGCAATCACTGTAACCCCCTCATCTCAACCCTCCCCCTGTGCACCCAATCTGCATCACACCCGTCATGGTCCTGACACGGTCCCCCAAGGCTTGGCAACACGGAAAGATGTGTGCTTGGGTGCGTGATTTTATTACTGTCACAAATGAAAATGAGGCAGTTGGAATCAGAGGTCAATATACTGAATTAGCTGGTCTTTGTCTGGAATAGAGTTGCTCACCGCGTTGGGAGGTATCAGCCATTGTTTAAATTAGTTGGGCCAAATTTCAGTGACCTATTCCGGAAGGAGTCCAGACAGGATTAGTGTGCATGGTGGAATTGGGCTTGACATCTTTTTGGAGTTTCAGCACTGTTGAAAAACAACCCCGATTCTGTAGGAATATTTAGACAAGTCAACTGCTGTGCGCTTGTGTCTGTCCCAGTGAGCGACACTCATCACGAGCATGACGACTGATGGCCACTTCGCCCATCACCTGGATGTCTGTCGGCGCCTCGGGCAAATTAACCCTCTGCTATTGTTTCATTATTATACCACAGCAGCAGGCATTTTTCTGTGGGGGGGGGGGTGCTATCTGCGTATGTCTCCAGAAAAGACAGGATCTCGGCTCACATCCATGGCCCACTCGGTTAGCGCGGTTAAGCTTTTGTCAAGGAACAATTTGCTGCGTGTTGACAAGACTCTTGTGTCCTTGCTGGTTATCACTGCCTTAATTAAGAGGAGAAAGTGTATTAAGAATGCTAATTACTGCAGTAGAGGTACGTAGCGCGGTGGGGCTGTGGAAACTGACACTGGAACAGCAGGAATAATTAGCGTGATATACCCCCCCGGCCCTGAGCAGGGCTGGCGCTGTCCGGAAGGGCACGTCCGCACTTTGACCTCTTACATATGGACTGGCTGACTGGGCCATTTTGGGAATTAGTCAGGAGTTTTACAGTATATGCGTTGAGGTTTTATCTCTTTCCCACGGAGTCGACCTGGTTGGTCTTTTCGCCCTTTGCGCGGCGTGTGACGTAAAGGCGACTCTGGACGTTGCTCAGCCCCCCCCCTACATATTAATCATGCAAACGCTCCCATTCCCTTGAACGCTGCGCATAAGTCGCCGAAGTACAGTTCCAATATTAAGAACAGAAATACAGGGGATGGTAAAAATACCCGGATCTCATTCTTGCCCCACTTGCCAAGACCACAAGTATGTACTTTGTCAATCTGTGACCACAGGGGTGTTTTTATAGACTGACATAATTGTTGGAAGAACATTGTTATGACCTTATTCAAGATGCTGTACACCTTTTCAGCATAGCTGTCTGTTTTATTGCCATTTTAAAGTTCTATTTCTTGAATTAACATTCACCTTATTAAATATTTTAATTGTGGCAAGAAAACAAGCGTTCTGAGAATATTGTGTCCATTAATTAAACCCAAAGGACACTGGGGTCTATCGAGCATCAGTCTGCTGAACAGAAAGCACCTGAGGACAGGGCAGCGCACTGGTGAATCGGCATGTTTTGCATGTGCCTAGAAAATGCCTCAGCTGTCACCGTCAGCTCTGTCTTCCTCAGTTTCTGTTCTTTATTTGAGACATTGCTGTCAGAAAAATTTAAGGATTCCACCTGGCATAAAGGATACACACAGACAATCTGTTGACAGAGGTATGGTGTCTCTCTGCAGAGTTTCCGGAAGGATGCAGTGTTTGCTACACATGGCAGCTGCTGCCGCTGGCTTTCATCGTGGCTTAATGTAGGCCGAATCCAGGTTATATTTAACGAAGCCTTCTGCCTCACCCCCCTGTGCCCATTGTGCTAAGCACCACCGTGTGATACGTTCAGCAGTTACTAAGCACCTGCCCCCTTTCCCGTAAACCTGCGCTGCTCAGAGACGTCCGGCGTTCAACCCCCATGAGCGACGGGATCACCTTGCAAATCCATTCATCTTCCTCTTTTCCTTTTTGTTTCCCTTTTTATCGAGTAATGAGATCCAGCTAAACAGCCGCTACTCGCTGGAAAAATAAAAGGCAGAGATTCACAAGAATCATAATCCTGTAAGAGCTGGGGCCTGAACACACGCTACCGGGAGATTAGCCAGGAGTTCCCTCTGTGAGCGTATGAGTGTGTGTGAGCGAGTCTCACTCTTGACCATTTAACGTGGTTACGATGCCTTTACATGGTCATCGTAGACTTCACCCACAATGCAAAGCTCTTCAAGTTCCTCGCTGCCCATGACTCACGGTTGCTATTTTTGTGAGTTTCTGCTCCTTAAGGATTCATAAATATACAGGAGCATCTGTCCAGGCATTGGGTGTCCTGTCTAGTGCAGGGGTGGTACTGCTGCCTCCCCACCACCCAATGACATGTCCCGGGAGGGAGGCACTTACCGACAGTCACCCAGACAGATGGATTTGCATATTCATTGTTCTTTAAATATGGAAATCTTAGTGCCCCCTCTTGCATATGTTGGGTGTTGGGACCATATTCGGTGCACTTGGGCCTGTTTATGTGCTTTATTGGATGTGGATTCACATGACGCGGCTCCTGAGGATTCAGGTCCTCGTCACTGTCAGAGTCAGGTCCCAACACTGCAGCACTATCTGCCCTGGAAGCTTCAAAAGAGCACGACTTGAATCCTAAGAGACCGTCAAGGTCTTTGTCTGTTACGCATCCTTGCCTTTTTTTTGATTCTATAGTGCAGTGTTTTCCAATTTGGTCCTCAGGGACCCACAAAGAGTCCATGTTTTTGGCAAAATGGGAACCGTCTATGGGCCCCCGAGGACTGGGTTGGGAAACACTGGACCACACTGACTGGTACACTGGCATCCTGCCCCCGAGGCATCTCTTATTCTATATCTTGTGATTGACTGGCGTCTAGTCCTGGATGTCTCATGCCCTGAGTGTCCGGGGATAAGATGGACAGATGGTTGGATAAATGGATAGATTTCAAAGCAGCCACAAAAAACATTAACAGTAGCTTAGCTTGATCTCAAAATGTATTACTTGCGTATGTGATGTTCTTTATGAAGGAAATTCCTCAAAATGTATTTCTTTGTGGCTTATAGATTCATCATCGCTGATACTGTAATCTGATATGAGTGATGCTGGAGCAGTGCTACATGTGCGAGAGCGTGAAGATGCTGTAATTATTATCTTAAGATCTGACCATATCGTCTGAACACCTCCATCTAATCACGGGTTCCTGTAAGGCATTTCTGCTTCATCTGGTATTGCCCTCGAGGGCACCTGACTTTTACATGAACCCTAATCTGCCCAAGCAGACTGAGGTAGTAACTGTGTTCCCGCTTCATGTAACGTGGGCTCCAGGCTCGGCTGCAGTTTCGACAGTTGTAACGACGTTCTGTTGTCAGGCACCCCATGGCCGCCACCTATTCAAAGCCCCATTATCTAATTGAGTGGGAGACTCAGGCTTGCAGGGGACAATCATGGGGAGTGGGCCATCCTCACACATCTAACACTGAGTCTAAAACTGTCAGGATGTTTGAGTCCCTAATTTGAATCATCCATTTGGGTCCTTCATTTGGGTACCCTGTCTGGGTCCTCTGTTTTGATCCCCCGTTTGGGTTCTTTGTGTGGGTACCCTGTCTGGGTCCTCTGTTTTGATCCCCCGTTAGGGTTCTTTGTGTGGGTACTCTATCTGAGTCCTCTGTTTTGATCGCCCATTTGGGTTCTTTGTTTGGGTACCCTATCTGGGTCCTCTGTTTTGATCCCCCGTTTGGGTTCTTTGTGTGGGTACCCTATCTGAGTTCTCTGTTTTGATCGCACATTTGGGTTCTTTGTTTGGGTACCCTATCTGGGTCCTCTATTTTGATCCCCCCTTTGGGTTCTCCTTTTCGGTCTTCTTCTTTGGGTCCCCTGTTTAGGGCACCCCTTTGGGTCCTCCATTTGGGGCCTCCGACAGGGTCATGCGGAATTGTTATTTTGCTGTCACAGTTGTCGCTACCTCAACACATGCTCCTGTCCCCAGCCTCCACCTCACTTCTGCCAGCGCTGTTATGTTAACTCCATTTCATCATGCCCACCCCCCCACCCCCGAGAGTCTCTTACCCCTTTGTGCTTTGGCGCGTGTCACTGCTAGGGCTTTTAGCGAGCACGTCTGAGTCTGTCTCCTATGTCCAGCTGAGCGTAAAGTTCTGCGGGGATGGAAATCGATACACCGTTTTCAGGATGACAGGAAGGTGGCCCACCGCAATTAAGCAACGCATAGCTGCTCCTGCAACCCCCCCCCCCCTCCCTTCACCGTGCCCCCCCACTCCTGCTGGCTGAGGCTTTCAGGCAGGAATAATTAAGAGCTTCTCCCTGGAGGGGCAATTAGACGCCACTAAAATGTTTCTAATTGAGAAGCACCGTGTTGATCTCTCTGGTTGCAGCGACAGAGCATTCCTCCGGGGGTCCCCCTTCTCAGAACTATCCCCCCACCCGAGCTTACAAATCAAGGCGTATCCAGGGGTGTCCTTGGTAGCGCCCTAACTGCCAGTCCGTGACTCAAGATGGGGCACAGAAGATGGAGGTGCTGGTGGAATGAGGAGTTAGATTGTAGCAAACGGACCTCCCCTCCAGCCCAGATGCCTCTGGATATGACTGTCGCAAAGTCAGTTATTGGGATTTGGTGATACGGCTGCTGTCCATGGTGAGGTGTCTCAAAGAGGGTGGCCTCAGACGACCGCCAGTCCCCCCCCCCCATGTAAATATACCCCTGAGCGACATGGGAAGCAGAGCAGAAGAAGCGAGTATAGTCAGCCATTAGGTACAGGGCACAGGGCCATACTCAGATGTGCTGAAATTCTTATTTACACCCCAAAAATCAATTTTAGCCTTGTGTGTCAAATTTCCCTGGGGAAACATAACTGTGATGATGCGTAATGTGTTCACTGTCTTACATGGCATTTCACAGAAGAATATGTATATAATGAAAATGACCCCCCCCCCCCCCCCAATGGAAAAAACTGGAGGCTGTGGTGTGATAAAGCATGCCATAATGTAAAGCAATCTTCCATACTGTCCTCAAAGTCTCTCGGTCTTAAAAGATTCTTCTGAATGCGCTCATTTGCACGCAGGCGATACACGGGGGAGTACGCCCGGCTACCTGCCGGGGCTCAGCCCAGGGGGGGGCCAGACATGGCGAGCCCGAGGAAGGCGTGTTTCTGCGGACTGATGGCTGACGTATTTGCCGCATCAGAGAATATCGAATTGCACGAATAACTCAGGCAAAAAACACCTTTCAATGTGACTTTACCTAAATGGCTACAATGCCGTTGCAGATTTGAGGCGGCAGCGGCACTGGGGCCTTGGATGGGGCTGGCATGATGTGGGGGGAGGTGATTAATATAATCATTGAATGACAAGCAAATGCCAGGATGCCGTTTCTGCAGGGGATGTAACCTGCTTGTCCACCTTCCTGAACGCCAGCTTTCTGAACAGCACTGACACCACAAATACAAACATGCTCACTCCTCACCTGGTGTTTTCTATATTCATCACAGCGCCCTCTACTGACCCCGACCTTTGACCTGAAAGCTATTCTGTCCAAAAGAAAATGGACGGATATGGGGTGTTTTGAGACGTTGCTTGGATACAGGCGGCCGGTTGAGACACATGATCTCACCTACTCGTGCGATGGGGCAGATGGGGTGGTCTCGCTGGTAGGGGGAGCCCCTAAAACGATGGCTTGGCAGATGCCTGATCCTCTCAGACCGTCCTGCAGCCAAACCCAGACTGCCCAGAGGCTCCAGTCTGCCAATGCTGGGAATATATGCCAAAACCGGAGAAAACTGGGAAACACGGGAAGAGCGAATGAATCCTACTCTGTTGCAGGAGTGTGAAACAGCAGCGCTGCCCCCTGGGAAACGGGTCAGGTATCAGCACAGGCGTGATTACCTTCGAGATGAGGGGACAGCTTATGGGTTAAAGCCACAGAGTTGCGTTATCATGCATTTCAGCCATTGTCTTCCTCTTTATACTTATGGTCGACATACAATCAACTTTCCCGCTGATCGAGAAGGACTCACTTCGACCTCTTAGCATGCGCCCCTATATGAAAAATACCACAAAAATTGGACCTTCCTTAAATAAAATCCTTAAAATACACAACATGCACAAACTTGGTCTGGTTTAAGTCCCGACAGTCATGAGATGCTAACCAAACACAAACGGAACTAAAACTTTTACTTAAATGGATAAACAAACTCAAACTGTAAACAAATATACTCACAGGCTTACTAATGTGGATTTGTCTTGGAATTATCAGCTTTTCAGAGACATCAGTCTAATATTTTTATCCAAGTGACTTTATTACTGCAAAATGTTTTTTTAATGGCTGGAAACTTTCAGTTTTTGAAACTGTCATTTTCAGTCTGAATTCTTTTACGTTATGATTTTTTTTTTCAATTCTGGAATCTAGCAGCCGTACCACAGACGAGTCGACTTGCAGGGGGCACAAACTAACAGTTGAAGCCATGCTGTGCCACCACCCAGCTGTAAACTAGGTAATATTAACTGCTAACCTTTGTAGGAGGTCAATTCTAGTCCTGCACTCGCTTTGTTGTTATCACTTCTGTGCTCTCTTCAGCCCTTATCTAAGACATGTAGAAATTGCCTTTTTGTATTTCTAACCCATTTGTGTAGAACACGGAAATCCAGATAATGATGTCTGAGGTTGAGAGAATCAAGAGCTGCTCCGTCCGTCCGTCCATCCATCCATCCATCCATCCATCCAATTTCCAATCACTTATGCAATGTAGGGTATCTTGGGGGATGTTCGGGGCAGATACACCTTGGGTAGGATGCCAGTCCATTGCAGATGTTTCATTTAAAACAAATGACTGAGGCTTTACAATTGGTTTCTATAGAAAGGTCACTTTTCATGCTGGGAATCCTGAATTTACTCTAGTTTTCAAGGGGGCTTTCAGTTGCTGCTGTGGTCCCACTTGCCACAGACAAGTGTCCATGTCTTATAGGCATGAATGAGTGATGTTTTTGAAGAATAAGGGTCTTTTATTTTATGCAGTGTCATGGCTGGTGGTGTGTATTTCAGCAGTAACCACAGATGCAAATGTACTTAATGGGTAGGTGGTGCTGATGTATCCAGCCACTGATCAGAGAAGAATAGCCACTGGTCATCAGTAGACCTTTGGAAGCATTACATTTCGGCCAGGAATCCTGTCCCTGTGCATGCAAATACAGATTCTCTTAAATAAAGCAGAATATTATCCCAATGGGAGGCTTACAATGGATCACCTGGTCAGTCAAAATTTGGACAGTTGTGCTTGAACTTTTAAACCTAGAGAATACTTTTCTGATTATGTGCCCTGTGATGGACTGGCATCCTGTCCAGGGTGTCCCCTGCCTCGTGCCCTGTGATGGACTGGCATCCTGCCCAGGGTGTCCCCTGCCTCGTGCCTTGTGATGGACTGGCATCCTGGTCAGGGTGTTTCCTGGGCTAGGCTTCAGGAGACCATCAGGAGACGTGGCCGTTTATCTGTATGGATAATTCAGAAAAGCATAATAACAAAGTGATCTCAAATAAGTTAAAGCCAGTTTCTGGAGCTCTGCTAACCAGCTTTTCTTATAAGCTGGCCATCTTACAGCCAACCAAAACAGACAAATACAATCAAGTAAAACACTTCCGCAGAATATGAATGAGAAAGCAGTGTCTGTAGTTTTACAATGTCTTTTGTTAGGGCAGGGGGGATGTTTGTGTTCTAAGATCTACTTGGCCTGGGAGAGCAGCTCCGAATAATTCTTTGGAAAGACCCTTTGGCGTTTCTGTGCATGAACCGCTCTGTCTGTTTGCACTGCACTGATTACTGGGAGTTGTTACTAAGCAAACATGTAGATGATGCTAGAGGGATGGAGTGAACTCTATGCAGTGAGTGATCTCTATGCAGTGAGTGAACTCTATGCAGTGACTGAACTCTACGCTGGCCTTTTGCAGGGCTCACACACAGATAATTGCACCATGATTATGTTTCGGAATAATCATAAAATAAGATGCATCGCACAGCAAGATGAATAACAGAGCTGCTAGACGACATGACTCGGGATGACAGGAGCAAAAACATTTCCGATCGAGCGAGCCTCATGTTGGCAAAGTGCCCATTTCGGAAAAAGATCTCAGAAGTTATCAGGGATGAGGCCCATGATGGATTAACTGATTGCTTTTCTGCTTGCTGGAAAGTTCCTGAATTTTAATTTTTTTTATCAGAGATGGTCATTATGTTAGACATTCACTATACAATATTCCTCTCATTTTGCATGGATGGTCCAGTCTCTGTCTGCAGATGATTGTACCTGCCTGACCCTGCTCTGACTTCTCACCTGGCTCTCTCGTGCTTCTTAAGCTAGCCATGACTATTTTCACTTAGCTCTCCTAGCCTAGGTTATCCCATCCGCCATGCAAGTTCCTTTAGTTAGTTAATGTTGTACATCTCTAACTGCATTGAGATTCACTTAGACTAAGCAGAGCAGAATTTGCTGTAGAAAATGTGCCCTGTCAGAAGCCTGTTCTTGCAGACAGCTGAGCTCACAGAAGCCTGCCCTCACAGTCAGCTGAGCTCACAGACACCTGCCCTCACATACGACTGAGCTCACAGATACCTGCCCCACAGACAGTTGAATTTGCAGATGCCTGCGCTCACAGACACCAGCCCTCGCAGACGGCTGACCTCACAGACAACTGAGCTTGCGGATACCTGCCCTCCCAGACAGCTGAATTCACAGACACCTACCCTCACAGACACCAGCCCTCGCAGACACTTGTCCGTGGCAGCACAGAGTGAGTTGAAGTGGTAGGCTCATGCAGTGCCATCCATCAGCTCAGAGATCAGACCCATGCCTAGAAAATCTATCTAATATAACAACTTGTGTGGCAACAGGCTGCCCAGCCTGTCTTCACGTCCACCACCATGCTGACGTTGCCTTTAAGACTCAGCTTGGGCGCTGCGCTAAAGCTAGCTTCAGTGCATATAAAAATTAGGCTTGGTGGGACCAATGATGTGGGACTCACCTGAAAATGAGCATGATGAAATCACACAATATCTGTGGCCATAAACATGAGCTGAAGAGACAGCATGTTACACAGCATGGAATCTGGGATCCATCCCACATTAGCAGAATTTGCTTCTAAGCTGACAGATATGTGAATGAGTCCCCCTCCCACTTGTCGACGCACATTCCGCTGGCTGAGATCTTACAGGGTGGTGTGTTACGAGTGGATAGAACTGCCTTCCGCCTCGGTTCAGCTGCACACTGCACGAAGCAGTGCAGTTACACACTGCACAAAGCCTCCAGCACACATATGTATGCAGTGCTCCACCCCCTGTTCTGCGCCGTTGTGCGTAACGGTGGGGGACACCCAGAGGGGCAGGGCGGGGGGGCGCCATATGCTATCATTTGATGATTACTACCTATTGTTTATTTTATTTATATTATTTTATTTATGCAAAATATTGTTCATGGGCTGTTAGGCTGGTCTCACGCCTGTGATCAGGGCACAGGACACAGTAAGCGAATGACCTGCGGAAAGAACCAGAAAGCCGTGCCGGATGACATCATCGCAGCGGCGGTATCAGGCATGTGTACAATAACGTCATTGGCTGGGGAGGCGGGGTATATGAGCTCCATTGGGGGGGAGAGCCGCAGTTTGTCTTTAACGGAAAAACACGGTGATCTGGATTGAATAATAATAATAATGTAAAGAATGTCAGGTGTTGTTCCGACGTGGTGGAAAATCCCGTCATGGATGCTTGATCTCCATGGACTTTGCGTGCAAAATGAGGTGCAGAGATACAGGAGCGGAAGCAGCGTGGTACGGAAGGTGACCTTTCACTGAAGTGCATCGTAAGAGCCGTTCTCCGCTCTGGGGTCTGCTTGACAGCTTCTACGCAGTCACCGGAACACAGTCTCAGGAAGGCAGTCCCCGGAACGGCAGAGCTGGGCGCCAGTGTCCGTCTCTGTGTGTGTGTCAGTGTATGAGTCTACATGCAGGTGTATGCATGCGTGTAAGAGCACACGCAAGCTGTCTGAAGCTGAGACTCATGCTGCATGGATCAACTACACACTGAATAATAATAATAATAATAATAATAATAAAACATTTTATTTACATAGTGCTTTTCAAGATCTCAAAGATGCTTACATAGAATAAGATTAGGTAAACAGATAAGAAAAAAAACAACAAAACATATTTTGTTATATCGTTAGTTTTGAAAGGACAGATTGAAATATTGCCATTTCAGTTTATCCTAGTGTGCTGAAGGCAGAGATGTTCACGAGTCACAAAATTAGAGTCCGAGTCAAGTCTCATGTCTCTGACTGAGTCCGAGTCAAGTCTCCATTGTGATTCCAGTTTCACATCACTATTCGACAAAAATTGAACCACCTATTTGTTTTTTTTTCTATTAGACACAGATGCAACTAAATGGGAAGAAACAAAATGGTGTTTTCGGGATAAATTTTAATCAGATTTATGGCAATCTATGCCAATCTGTGTCGCTGTATAACAACACAAGGTATATATAATTTTTGACAAAGGTTAAGTAACACCTAAGCGATGCCTTCTAATGTAAAATAAAACTCGGAATAACATACAGAAAATCCCACGCTTTGTCAGATTAGGTCCTCAGTTTGTACCGGTGGCAAAACCGAAAAAGCATGTTGCTTGTTGATATCACCTGATGTCACACCTCTGGCTCCAGTTCCTATGCTCTGTGCACAGCTGCACATCTTGATGTGTTTAGCGCCATTACGGTTTGCGGAGCGACTCGAATTCAAGTCACAAACTTGATTCTGAATCTCTGACTAAAGGGCAGAGGTACAGCTACTTTGAAGCCGTGCCACTTCCTGCAGATCAGTGTTTCCAGCTACAGTATATTATTCTTATATTCTACTATTAATAATATGTCATCAAGGGCTGTTTTTAAACGTGGAACATCGAGCTCAATCTGCAGATTTGGGGAGAGAAATGGAAGGTATATTGGACTGCCAATGAAGTATAGACCCTCCCATCACTAATGTATTCGTGTGAAGTACAGACCCTCCCAGCGCTAATGTTTCCCTCTGAGGTACAGACCCTCCAAGTGATGTATCTCTGTATTGTACAGACCCTCCTAGGATTTCTCTTCATCTTTTGTTTCCCACTCCAAGGGAAGATAGTGATGACTACAGACCGGAAAAACATTCCGAGACACGTAATGGTTCCTTTCCCATACTTTACATCTGAAATGCTACAATTATCGGGAGAAAATAAAGGTGCAGCAAATCCCTCCACTGTGCAAACGGCAGTTGATTAATAATGAACACAGCCCTCGCCTGTGAATCCATCCATTAGGAAGCGTTCTTAAAAGTTCATCCATTCCACGGCTCCGGCAAACGGCACAATCTGTTTCCATCAGTGTACCGCTGCCGCACATGATAATTTGGCTCATTGTGTGTAGGACAGTTTAGGAAGTCGCACAGAAGCATAATGAATGAGAAGCACTCACATACCGTCTCCTCATACGAGGACTTATTTATTTCTTATCGTTCCTGGTAGCACGTGCTTCCACAGACCTAACGTGCCTCGAACCCAGGCCCCTGGAGGAGCTCTGTAGATTTCATTGGCAGAGCTCAGGCAAGGTGGGCGAGTTCCAACATGGCGCCCATGTCGCCGTCATTCCTCCACACCCATTAACAGTGTGGAGTTGGGTGACAGCAATGTATTGGGCTGACCTTAGATCACCCCGCGATTAACAGATAGAAGGAAGGGGCCAGCACACCTCCAACCTGTCGTTACCATAACAACGTGTTACTACCATGTTGTTGAATACTGCTAAGGATACTAGCATATCAGTTAGGGGCTCAACCAGTGGGCCTGTTGACCTATTGGCCTTGGAAGTCCAGCAGATGTAGTCAGCGGGTAATTAGAAAGATCTGTTACCTCCTGCTGCCGTATTAGACTTGTTTTGCTACATCTGTACTCTAGCTGATCATGTGAGCTCACAGCGATGCTTTACAGAAGGCTGCAATGAGCCTGTTTAATTTCCCTGAGCTTGCTGTTGTCCATGAGGCACAGGGTGATGGGCTTACTGATGGACCCTTTTGCGCGCAGTACTGCTGAGCGGGGTACAGACGTACCGTCGGCATTTAAAGAAGAGGCCCCCACGGACACAAACTGCAAGCGCAGGTTAACAGGCAGGCCTTTCATTAATGAAGTGTGCTGCTGCGTTTTCATACATGGGGGGGGGGGGGGGTCTGTCCCGGTCCCCGCTCTCCCCCCTCTCTGAGAGGATGAACAGATAACGCTGACGCCAGGCGTTTTGTCAGGGGGATAATAGCCCACCAGCGTTAAAAGCTCTGCATCTCATCTCGGTTTGGCGGCCCCCGCGACAGCCCATTTATTCACCTCAGCGATAAGCCCGGGGCGAGGCAGCGGGCCGCTCCGTCTGCAGCTACACGCGTACTCCCCCACACGCGTGTACAACCGGGCTAGCTACAGTAGGAGACCTCTCTGCATGATGGTACCAGATCCAGCACGTTCTTTTGGTTCCATGTCTGTCCTGGTGGCATTCTGTAAAGATATGAGCCCTTAAGGTTTAGCACGCACACTGGCTAAATAGGACTTCCAGCTCGCGAGCCTCCAGTAACATCCAGCACTGAGGAGATCAGTTAGCATCCTGCGTGTGCCCTTGCTGAGAGAGCCTCATCTCCTTAATCCATGCCTGTTGGAGCTGTGTCTGGCTTCCATCCCAACTCCTGCAGGTCACTGCATTTATTCACAGCCCATGTGTTGGTCGGTCCCACGCAGTCGCAATGGCCTGTTGCTTAATGCTAGTAAATTTAATCCAAAAATCATGGCAAATAATCCCGGAACGGTGTGGGAACGGAGCAGTACAAATCACATACTGTGCATAAGCGTAATGATACATGATAATTTTGGTTCGTTTCAGTTATAGCTAGTGGTTCCTACATGATCCTAATTTCGTTTTAGTATAAACCCAGCATAACAAAAGGCTGTAATCTGGAAGATACTTCAAAGACTTTTGTCCTGTTCCTTCATCTTATCCTGGGACTGGTGCCATGTTATATTGCCAAGATGGCTGATAACTTGTTAGAGAGCATAAAGGCAGAGAACTGAGAGCTACCGAATCATCACTTAAATCATGTCTCTTTCATACAAGCCAGTGTCCCCCCCCCTGTTTCCAGTAGCGTGTTGCGTATCTGTGCAGTAACCAGTTGGTTGCGTGGGGCTGTTGTTGATTTTCTGTACACATGTTCACGCATGTTTACCGGTGTTAGGATATCAAAGCTCTCACGGGAATTGACAGGTATTGCGGGAGAAGAGGCCACCCCTGGACGCTGGCCAGATCAGTGGACTGTCTCTTCACAGGATGTGCACTGCATGCATTCGCTTAAAACACAAAGCATGTAATATTTTGTCGTGTTTTTTTTGTTATGCTTCCACGCAAAAGTGGAACCAGCCAATTTAGCTCGAAATAATTTTTTCTTTAGAAAATATTGATCAATATTGTCTTTTAAAGACTGAGCAAAGCTAGTTAATATTCTGTTTGCAAGTTGGTTGTGCCCCTGATTTACATGGCTATTGTAACAAAACATACATCTATGGTGGCTAATTTACTTTTTAAAAACAATTACCATAAATCACCCAATATTTTGTACACTCAGCGGCCACTTTATTATGTACATCTAGCTAATACTGGGTGGGACCCACCATATTAGGTGCTAGCCCAGTAGCTGTATTATTGTCAAAACAACGCAAAGGTTGTGGGTTCTAATCCCAGGCATCTTGCATAAATTGTAACGCATCCCTCTGCTTTTGCTTTTGATAAAAGATCCCTTTTATGTGGTATACCTATAGCCAGTAGTGGGCGGAGCCTACTTTATTTGGAACACTCATACGTATTATTCATCATTTACAATCATGTATTGTTGAATGTTATATTATTTTTTATCATTTAATGCAAACTTTAAGCAATTATGTTGAGCTGTGCTGTAATTTTAATGTTACAGTGCTGTGCTATATGACATGACAAATCGCATATAAATGTGTTTTGAAGGTATATTGCTGATTGATTTATTTTTGCCTTGGATGTGCACCTTTCATTTAGCTGAAGGGACTCTCTGAGTTGTTGTTTCTTTCTGCGTTCCTCTCTCGATGCCTGAGATGCTGTCAGAGGTTTCGCACTGCCGTGTGTATTGGTGCCTTGTCAATATTGCTTCTGTCATACACAATGGCTGGTTTCCCTAATTCGAAAGGATAAGAATGGCCTTCAGGATATATTTTCATTTCGTTTTGTTTTTTTTTAAACCAAACAATAAATTTATGATATCAGTTTACGTCTCATACATTATATGGCATAAAAAGCCATAAAATTGCTTGTGTTCATGTTTGGTTATGTCTGTCATCACGACCATGAACAAAATGGGGATCATGAAATACAGTAGTGTTAGCATGCTAATAAAAATTAAGCCAATGCTAAGCAACTAGCCAAAGTCAGTGCTACCATCTTCTGGAATAAACACATAGACACACTAGTAATTTGTGCATTATTCTTACCACTGACAAAGTAATCTTTGCAAACCGTTAAGGTTCTTCTCAGTGAGATCTGCTCTTGAAATGCTGTATAACCATTGTGGGCGGTACTCGCTAGATTAAACTCCAGCTCTCCTGTCTGGATTGATTTTAGCATACCGGCTTGTCAGGCAGTCACCGTCTCCCATCGAAATCCTAACAGCTTCCAATGGCCAAAAGTCAGCTTTGTGTGTTCCAGGCTTCTCTCAGTGAACTTAGCAAGATCTCAGAGAGACATCAAGGAGACCTCAGCGAGACCACAGAGAGACCTCATCGAGAACTTAGTGAGGTCTCAGTGAGACCTCGGCAAGACCACAGTGAGATCACGGCAAGACCACAGTGAATCTACAGTGAGACCTCAGAGATCCTTCAGTAAGACCACAGCCAGACCCCAGTGAGATCACAGCAAGACCACAGAGAGACCTCAGTGAGACCTCAGCAAGAAATTATTGATGCCACAATGAGACCACAGAGAGACTACAACAAGACCTCAATGAGACCATAGTGGGACCACAGCAAGACCACAGCAAATCTACAGTGAGACCCGCCATTTCTCTCACTCCTTCTTGGAATCAGAATTTGGGTTCTTTTCCTTTTAAAACCCTGTTGTTCACTTGAAGGTCACTTAGCCCCGAACAGCGTGGCTACACAAAATTGCATCTGCTGGATCTGCAGTATGCAGTTTGCGTTTGTAGTCGTTGCTGTTTTGGGTCTAAACTGAGGATTTCTTTGCTATCAGTAACATTTAACCATACTGCACTGACCATCATGGCCTCACAAGGAGGCCTCATGCTAAAGCCGATGTTTTCACACATTGTTCCACAGGCTGGTAAAACTAGTTTTAAATGTCATTTATCGATATAAATACATGGCAGTTGCTGGAAGTGTTTTGTAGTGGCACTTTGTTTGGGCCAGAGTCCCTGGAGATGACAGCAGAAAGGTGGAGAAACAGCCATATTTCAGGAGCGGCTGCTATTTATAGGTGCAGATTCGGGGCGATGCTTAAAACGCTCCCAATGGACATCAGCCTTTTGAATGTCCTGGTATCCGTACATAGTAACCGACACCTGAGAGATTCAACAAGCCCCATGCATCTAAATAGCTTGAAACCGTTTTAATAGTTACATTTTTAGCATATAACCCTCAATATAATGCAATACATTCATAGTTTTCATCTACAAGACTGATTAGAGAGGCATTGTTAGTGATTTGATTTAAATCTCATCCTCCCTGTTCTCCAATGTTTTAGCCCGTCCGATTTTAGTCTCATTCTCCCTGTTCTCCAGTGCTTTAGCCAGTCCAATTTTATTCTCATCCTCCCTGTTCTCCAGTGCTTTAGCCAGTCCAA
>JAODLC010000036.1:21317118-21334131 GCA_026781145.1 Hippopotamyrus pictus | reverse complement strand
GGCGGGAGCGACTGGCGCGGGGTCACAGAAGCACAGAGGCGGGAGCGACTGGCGCGGGGTCACAGAAGCACAGAGGCGGGAGCGACTGGCGCGGGGTCACAGAAGCACAGAGGCGGGAGCGACTGGCGCGGGGTCACAGAAGCACAGAGGCAGGAGCGACTGGCGCGGGGTCACAGAAGCACAGAGGCGCGTCTGGCAGGGGAGGTGCAGAAGCATGAGAGGACACCATAAGCCAGATGTCAACAATCCGGGATGGGGGGGGCATGCAGGTTGCCTGTGCCGGTGTTTTTATAACACCAAGGATCTGGCTGGAAGTGAAGTTCAGGGGTCCTTCACAGGCATGGAAAATGTCAGATTTCTGTGAAATGGCAGATTACGAAGCGGACACCTCCTCAGAGCAGAGTGGTATGCCCCTATGTGGCATGCGGCTGTAACAACATAACCCACCCGCTCTGGCAGTGAAGACCAGTTTCACCTGCACCCTACCCGGGCGAAAGCAAGGAGCAGATGCTATTAACATCACACATGACATGAGAGATATTTCTGAGTGTGGCAGTGGAGAATCAGGTATAAAGCTGAGCCGTGTTTGAGGCCCACGTGCAGCCAGAGTGCCGTCCGTCAGATGGCGAGCTTTTATCTGAAGCATGTCTTGATCCACGCTCAGCCCACTGCAGTTTCTGCACATGCAGTCGCCAGCGCTGCAGGAAATGCGTGAAACTTGATCGAACGCTGTTTGCTCGGAACCCTGAAGAAGCTTTGAGGATCAGCCTATTTACGACTGAAGATGGTCTGACATCAAGCATATTATCCTGTTTCGTAAATGTAATCCTTTACAAGCATCTTTGTCAAATTTTCTGTCTTTTTTGGCAGATTATTTTCGCAACCACATTATCAGCACGTGGCTGTGTGTTTTAATCCTGAACGGCTGCTACAGGTAGAGTATCGGTCCCTATGATAATAATAGTGACATCGGTGGGATTTTACTGACACCTCCTGCATGAAGAGTCTAGCCTGACCAGAAAGGGGGCTGGTTATATGGGGCCATGAGTAGGACAAGGAGAAGCCGGAGCTGCTTCAGCTCTGGGCCTGAATTTAGCCGTGAATAAACAGTGTGGAGATAAAATGTAAATAGGCACAGGGTGTGAAAGCACCCAACGGAACGGGACTGGCTGTTTGGGATGTCACTCAACTCTGAAGTCAGAATGAGACTGGTTGTTCAGCATGTCACTCAACTCTACAGCCAGATCAGGCAGAAAAAGAAGAGAATGTGTCAGGATGCACTGAGACCAATTCCTAAGAAGAGCCTGGTTTCTGGAGGAAGATCTTCTGCTTTTCTTCATCCTGATAAGGCAGGTTTATTTGCAGGCAAGCACTCAGCTTCAGGAGCAGATTTGAATTAGGAATGCAAGCGCAGCCCTGTGCAAAGATTGTATAATGCAGCCTTTTTCCCAAGGAGGCTCTGGGGGTATCATGTTCTCCTCTCCCCTTCAGTTACAATATCCGTTTAACCTGCTCCCTGCGGGGTATGTGTGCCGCAGAAATCAGAGCAGATATTGAGATGGAATGCATGCAGGAGAATATGTGTCTGGACTGGTGAAGGCGGGGTCCGTTGGAGATGGCAATCAGAACATGCCAGAAAAAAATGCTAAGGAAAACAAACATGCAGAGAGACTGACACACTCCACACCAGCTCACCTGTCACAGCTGTGAGAGGCATCAATTTTTAATGTAAATACATTTTTTTGACATGATTCTCAGGGCTGGAGTGAAGTGATGTGTTGCAGTTTAAGGCTCAGACTGTGTTAATTTCTTGGAGCTAAAGATAAATGTACTTACGGTAGTTTGCTGTGTGAACGTACTATTATATGTTCAGAGCCAAAGCCTGCAATATGGCAGGATTAGAACCCAATACTGCAAAGTAGCAGGAAGAGAACCAAACTCTGCAGTTTAGCAGGAAGGGTACCCAAAAAAACTGCAGTGTGGCAATAAGCGAACCCAATACCTTACTGTGGCAGGAAGAGAACCCAATGCTGTTGTTTCATAGGAAGGAAATTGAACACTGCACTGTGGCAAGAAGAGAACCGTGCAATGTGGCAGGGAGAGATCCTGAAACTGTAGTGTGTCAAGAAGAGAACCCAGCACTGCAGTGGGGCTGGTATGGAAGCCAACACTGTAGTGAGGCAGGAGTAGAATCTACTACAGTGTGACAGGTAGGGAACCCAACACTGGAACATAGCATGAAGAGAACCTATCGCTGCTCTTGGAAGCTCCTCTCTCTGCTTTATACCCTCCCCCTTCCTTAGAGACTCACTGGTGGGTGTTGGAGAACTTCCAAGTGCTGTGTACCTGTTTTGATTTCATTCACTGGGTTTTCTGTATTGTCTGTTTCCAAACCACAAACAGGAAAATGCAAAGGCAGCCAAGTAAAAGCATGAACATAAATGAACCTGAATCTGAAAGCAGTCGGAATAAATAACGTGTGGACAATGGGCTACGTTTCTGCAATACCCACTGTTATTTGTGATAGTCACAAATACTCTTGCACTTAAAATGCTTGTAAAAAGGAGCAACCAATTCCTACTCTTGTATCTTACAAGGTTTTAAGTAAATAAACCTCAATTAAATCCAGTGAGGTGCCTGATCTGTGTAGTGACGTGTTCTTAACTTGCCTGTGTGAGACAGACATCTGTGAAGGCTGATGTAGTGACAGACTTTCTTACCTGTACAGAGTCATCATGAGGGAAATTAAGTCACAAAGTGGCAGTATTGCGCGCCCAGGAGCCGCCCACTGGATGGAGTGATCAGATCCTGGAGGGAGGGAAGGAGGGGGGCGGCTAGCAGAGTGAGGCTCTGACAGACACTGCAGGTTGGTCGGCCATGTTTACCTTTAGCTTTTGGCAAGAAACGTGTCATCCTGGGTGAGCATGTGGGTTTGCTTTTATTAGACCTTAGGAGATTTCCCTGGGTAAAGTGGACATCCCAAAGCACGCTGACAGTCTCTATTTAATAAAGTCTTATGAAATGCATGAGTACACAGAGAAGCCATCATGGAGAAACATCATGATGAATGTGATTATTGCAGCGAGACATTTGGGTTGTGGGGAATCTTGTAGCTTGGAAGTGAGCGGCCACTCTCCAGTCTCTGAAGAGAGTGTTGCGAACTGTACACTGTGTAGAGCCAGCTGAGTACAGCTCCTGCTCATACTGTAGGATCTTTCATTTCTCCTGCAAACACCACCTCTGTACATTTCTTTACTGTTTGCTTTTTGTCCTTGGAAATGCCACACCCCACCCAGCTCAGACGGACAATAACCCAACCTCACCTTCAGTACCTGAAAAACAGGATGCGCTTTCATGTTCTTTATATATTATTTGTCTCTTTTGGTGAAGGAGGGTGTTGTGTGAGCATGCAACTGCAAAGCAGTTGACCATGTTTTCTTGCACACTCATTCTTGCCCTCAGGGCTAGAAGGTCCAACCTAGTCAATCTGGAATGGACAATCACTGTAAGCAACACCAGATGGTGAGGTGCACCAAACCCAGGAGCTGCTGGAAAGACCTGCAGTCTTTTACAGGCTGGTTACTTTTTACATCTGCAGAAAGGTAATGAACTGAATATGCTCTCTCGTAAAAAAAGAAATTATCATCATTTTTACATTTTTGGATTCTGCTTGTGATGCAGATTCTCATCTATCGGTGAGATTGGTGACGGTCTCCGTAAGCGGTGATTTGGGAGCCCTGACTCCGCCGCTCCATAGATGCCGTCATCTACAGTACACAGCACCTCGATTCAAGGGGGGAGTAAAGGGAGGGGGCCCTGGGCGACAGCCTGTTCAGCTTAAGGTCCCTTCATGGAAGAAACTGGCCCGATTGATACACCAGTATCTGATTGCTAGGAAAGCTGGAAAATGGTTGAACTCAAAGGAATTTTCAATGAATCAAATCTGAGTGAAATTATTAATGTCGGTAGCAGTCACCCAAGCAGTAATAGTCACCCAAGCATGGCACGCATAGCCCAAGTTCTCTGCAAAATGCTTTGATGGACACAGTGCCGTTGGATGTTTTAATAGCCGGGAAAATAACTTTAACAGATAATGCGAATAATGGTCTCCTCACTGTTTTCAGCATTTTAATAATGCTGTGCTACAGGAATAAAATGAAAATATGAATAATAGATAGACTAATGTAAGAACAATATACCGTGGCACCAAAGGTCTGTGCACAAGGCTTATTTCATTTCTCATTCTTTCATGAAGTTGAAATACACGCTTTGGTGATGAGAATATCCAGTCCAAGGAGCTCTCTGCCGGTAGCTACGTTTGTGAGCTTTGGCCACCTGCTTCCCAGCTCAGCCCCCCGAAGCTCCAAACCCCAGCCTGTACCTTAAAGCATAATGACGGAAAAACACAATGTGCTCATTTATGAAACTTCAGCTGGGTTTCCATGGGAACCGCAAAGGTTGGAGATAATTCTTGGTAGATTGGGATGTTATGGTCACAGGAAGGCTAAAGATAAACCTCCTTTGGTTAAAGAGATGTAAGGAGAGCGCAGCTGAGGTGTAAATGTCCGAGGGAGGTGCGGTAGGCCCTCGACAAGGTGATAAGCTAGAGATGTCGGGTTTTTCGAAGCACACATGACCACCTCAGTCAGGAAGTGCATTTTACAGTAGCTGTTTAAGACATGCTCTGTGATTTGATTCTAACGGGACTTCCTTTCGTTTAATATGGGTCTCTCGTCTTTTGAGACAGCCATTAGTCATATCCCCCCTCCCCCCCCTCCCCCATCCATATTTTTCCAGTAAATAGAATGAAACTGAAACAGGCAGGAATCTATTTCCCTCAACCCAGATACGATTTGTGCTGGGATTTTAGAAAGTCTGGGGAGGGGGAGAGTGCTCTAAACACTGTCTACAGATGGGAGAGCCGGGAGTGGGCGGCCCGGGACCATGACGAGCGCAGCCTGCGGTATCCCTCACCAGTGGGGTCCCAGGCCAACAACGGAGCGCGATGATTGGTGTGTTTTTCACGATCATGATGGCAGTGCAGGCACACCTCTCCCAGGGACTGAGAGGAGATGAGCTGGGCTGTTTGTGCTCGTTGGTCTGATGCCATCATTTCATATGTCCTGTTCTTTCTCAGCCTGCAGACTTAACATGTACCACGACCCGCTTGTTGGTTTACTTGGCTGCTCCAACCCCCCCACTGCTGGGTTTAGTTAGGTGGGGGTGCACAGTCTTTTTCACTGAAACAGTCCCTCCATTACCCCTGCCTCCCCCTCCGCCACCCCCACCCGGTCCCTGTTAACCCCGAAAATGAAAACCGTGTCCCCAATTAACCCGGGGCGGCTCGCTCTGTCCCACGTCACGTGGCTCCGCTCCCCAACCGCAGCTGTTCGCACAAGGACACGCTGAAGTAGCTTTCCGTTTGGACTCTCTGCTTACTTAATGATCTGCAGTTTCATTGCTATATTTTTAAATTGTCCCATACGAACGCTAACTGGATGCTTCGGATGAATTCTGTGTAGAACGATGATGTTTTAAAATCAGACACATAAATGTCTCATTAATATAATGATTAAAGTAAAATTACTAATGATTATTTGGTAACGATGTCTCCACGCCCATTTACTGGACACGTGGTTGGATGGTGTGGATGGATGGATCAATCGATCGATCGATGGATGCAAGGGCATAACTTTGGGTTGAGCACTGGGGGGGTTAAGGTCACCGGCCTTTTAAAGGGGTCTAGAAGGTTGTATTGGTTGGTTTTGATTATTGGGGGGGTGGTTACAACCCCCCCATAATTTACGCCTGTGGATGAATGAATGGTTATCACGTGTTGTTTGGATGCCAGCTGAACAGTTTATCAAATGCTCGCCGGACCCGTATCCCGGGGTAACCGGCCGCCCTTCTTCGGACACCAGGCTCGTTTGGCACAATCTCGTTTTCCCGACGGCTGTGGATCGGTCGCCGCCAACGGGCCTTTTCGGCGTGGACGAGCATCGTCCTCAAAGAGCGCCTCTCATCTTCAAATTAGTGTCTCTCGAAAACATCGAGTCTAAAACGGCGATGCACAATAATTTTCTAAGTGCATTTTGCAATTTGGCCGCGACGCCATTACGCGCGGCCGCCGAGGCCACCTCCTCCCCCTAATGCTCCTCCATCGATTCCCCGCCCTCCGCAATCACGCTAACGCCGGCTGAGAGCGCGCGCCGTTTTTCCTCGTGTGATTGAAGTGAGACGGCGGCTGCCAAGACGAGATGGGGAGTGCAGTCCCGACATGATGAATGGGACTGCCTGGCGGGAATTTATTTAACCTGGAAAAAATAGATGAGAGAGATGCACTGTTGTCATTGAGTTTAGCGATGATGCGAGCTTATCTAGCACGGCTGGTGGGTGTCTGCTTAGGCTACTGACTCCAAACGGCGGAAGAGCTTCATGCAACAATGTTTCTCACTTGTTCTTCTAATACACACACGGACCCATAGGTTCCTATTTTCTGTATATTTGTCCTTCTTTGAGCAACAAAAAATGGTCGAGTGCCCATGCATGTGTGGCGTGTAGCTACCTGGACAGACTGTAACTTTTGCTTTCCGTAATTTGGCCAAAGGGAGCTGTTGGTATTTGTTATGGTGTGCAGATTTCTTTTGTGTTTAACAACAGTGAGCAAATACTACACTTGTAAATATATTGTGACTAATAATAATAATAATAGTGGAGTTTATTAAAGGAGCTAGTGAACAATCCTCCTGATGTAGCATAATAATAATTATACACGAATAACATAAACATGAAGAAAGGCCTACATAGAGCTCCACGAATCTGCAATGCACATTCATATTAAAGTGGCTTATTGTGCTGTTGCATCTGTGGATTCAGAGGTAGGTCTGTGAGGCTTCAGACATACAGCATTTCCCCTCAGCCCGTCATGGATCGCTGGGCCTCAAAGCCGTCCCTCAAAGCCCCGCTGGGTGATATCGGGTCTACTTTTTGGAGAGCATAATCTCATATTGCTCTGGAAGGCCACTTCAAAGAAAAGCCAGCAGGATTATCTGGTGAGATCCAGTGTCACCTAAAGCGAGGTGTCATTCATTGTGACGGCCCGGGCTCCAAGAGGGACGCCCCCGGCACTCCACATTCATTTCCCTCGTGGGACTTTGCTATTGGCTGGGATCGCAGCCAATCATGGCGTTGCAGCCAACGTAATTCCTCCCGGGTTGCTTTGAGTGCCAGCGGTCAGCAGGCAGGAGAAACCAACTCCTAGCCTTCTGGCTTGGGCTGGCCATCGACCTCACCGCTGTCGATAAGCCGGCTGAGATTTCAGGGGAGTTTCACCGGAAGGTTCTGTTGAATGCCAGCATACCCACCACACCCACCCCAACAGGCTTCGAGGTTTTGGGTGGGTGGCTTTGCCGTCTGTCAGTCAGCCAGGTTTAACACAAGGGGAAGTTGGTTAAACCGACAGGTGGCTGACGGTGTAGACCACTCTCTCCACCTCAGCTACTGAAGACTGTTCCCTTCATTACTGACAGAGTGATTCATTCCTTATTCTGGGACATGTTTCAGGTCTTCAGGTTTTGCATGCTTGCCATGTTGCGTAATCCCTAGGGGGTGCACACTCTGTTTTGATTACAGATGGCTACCTTACCACAGGAGTTGTACCAGTAAATGTAGTACTGCACTATTATTTTTTCCGTGCATCGCCAGTAAAAATAAACCCCCCATTTTGCTGGGTGTTACTTCTGGTTCCTACTAAAATGCTGAGAAATGACGACTAGAGTAATTTGCACCCGTTTCCCCTGGAGACAGTATCGACACTAAGTGTGTCAATAAACTGAGACAGCCGATGCTTCCTGCTAATGCTGGCAGTGTTTATGAACTCGCCGGCTGTTTTCATATATGCTGTGTACACAGAATCCTTCATTACAATGACTTTGTCACTTCCGCTCTATATTAATTGACTCTGGGATGATGTTATCCCTTCGAATATACAGTACGTTCACTTTGCTCTGCTTTGATCTGGGAAAACGCTTTGGAATTACTATGGTACTGTCCTATAAATAAACGTAAATAACATTCAATTCAAATCATTCTACAACAAGTCTAACTGAAAGCAGTTTCTTTTCTTTTTTTTTTTGCTCTTATTTCTGTCAGAGAAAGGTAAGTTAGCTAGCTACAATAATTTGTGACATAGAAATTGTGCTCACAGAAGTGCCATTTGAAAGGTCTGAAATTAGTTTTCCTCTTTTGGGAGAGTCTTAAATGCAGGCATATGTCATAGATTTAATTTCAGAAAATGGTTAATCTGATGCTAATTGAAAGCTTCCCTGGGATGAAGATTTATTGGGGGAGTCTCTTCTGAGAAGATCACCAGTTAGGTAAATGGAAGGAATATCTAGCTCTGTAACTGGGTAGATCATAGATGCAGTCACTCAGCCTACGAACACGAAAATGAGTAGCAGGGAAAACTTTAACGTGCCGGATGAAGGCTATTTGAAGTGCTAATGTGTTATTGTAGGTTTGCATCCACTGCATTAACGTCTGTGAGCAGAAATGAGAGCCAAACCGTCGCTACAAGCTGAGCACTCAGGACTCGTGCTTGTTTGTGGATTGTGTCCGGTACATTATTTATAGTGTTTTATTTGCTTTTTGTTTTTAAGCACGTCGGATGCCTGTGTGAATCAATATTTAGTGGTAATGCACGGCTCATGTCTGGAATAGGTAAATAAGTAACGAGTTGTGAAGCAGGTGGTTAACTAACTGTAAATCTTGGCTAAAATCCACTCTTTGTGTTTATGTGAGTTGATATGCCCGGCAGGTTTAATTATGTTGTCTGAAGCCGCAGTGCTGCTGGACTGGACCTGAAATCGCATCCAGTGACATTATTGATTAGCAGCCCAGCTCTCACATTACAGACACTCTTTAGAGCAAAATGCCTATTTGCGTGTATAAACAGGAAACGTGATGCTCGGTCCCGCACAAGCTTGGGGGGCCGTATTTCAGAGCCTGTGGCCGTCTCCCACTTGTCTTCACATATGTGTGAGTACGTGTGAGTTGTGGGACGGTGTGGTGTACCCCGCCCTCCCCTCCCAAGAGTACTCATCCAGTGAGAGGAATACTAATGGTGTGCAGAGGGGGGGGGGTTTAAGACAAGGCACCTCCTAGAAGCGCCGAAGATGGATGGCTCACTGTACATAGCTGTTCCGGCCAGCCACACGCGTGTGCCTCCCTGAAAACCATATGCACCATAAACACGGCATTAGCGGAATAATGAACGTCAGCGCTGACTGATGTGCAGGACGGGGGGCAGAAAAATCGGCCATTCCCTGCTTCCAGCAGCTTGCCTGGTCAATTTGCTACCAGTGAAACACAAAGCGGCTGCCCAAGAACCCGTCGTAATTCCGGGGTGAGGAGGAACGAGCCAGTAATCCCGCCTTTACCCTGAAATCCCGGCATCCGTGGTGTTTTTTACTAACCACTTGCATGGCCAGGTAATGTAACAGCAAATTTGTAATGGATGTAAAGAAGCCATATCTTCAAAGGGCTAGATAAAAGAGGCATGCGTCGTCCAGAAAGGATCCTATTTTCTCCTGTGATTGCTTTGCTGTTGCTGGATAATGGTTCATACGGGAATCATAGCAGGGCATCACTGTCACCAAGGCTTTTAGACAGGAGGACAACCTCTGCAGCTTTGTATCCATTCAGTTTATATAATTAACAGTGACTGGCCCAAAGTGTGCACACAGAGAGGTGTGTGTGTGTGTGTGTGTGTGTGTGATTACGGCGCGCTCCGTCACTGCCACGTTTGACATGCTGCTCACTCGCCGTCTCGCGGCTGCCGCTTCCTCCTCTCCTCGCCGTAACGGACCCCGACGGGCTGTCTCACCGCGCAGAGATATGAGCTCAGGATCAGGTGTTATTTATTGACTCATTAATTCATTCGTTCACTCATTCTTTTAATTAGTAGCTCGGCTGATTTGTTCATCCAGGGTGAGATGACATAAAATGGTACACTATTCATTATTACAGCTAAATGGCTTTCTAAAGCATCCAGGGATTTTCAGAGGGAATGAGACTGAATGTTGAGAGATCTGCAGTATGACTGTTTAACAGCTAAAAGCTTTTATGTATATAATTACCTTTCACCAGAAGTAAAGGGAATAATTCAGTCTTTGTTGTTGTAATTTTTAAAACCTATTGCCTCCTATTAACATGTGTGTGCCTCTGTTTATATAAAAATAAGTGTTCATAAATTACAGACAGGGCTATAGTGAACTGCAGTCATAACAAATACAAGCAGGACAATAAGTGCAGTGCAGTGAGCTGCATCATAAAATACACAGGCAGGACTACAGGTGCAGCGCAGTGAGCTGCATCATAACATACAGAGGTAGGATCACAGGTGCAGTGCACTGAGCTGCATAATAACATACACAGCATGATCACAGCTGCAGCGCAGTGAGCTGTGTCAAAACGTACACAGGAAGGATCACAGATGCAGTTCAGTGAGTTGCATAATAACATACACAGCATGATCACCGGTGTAGTGCAGTGAGCTGCGTCAAAATATACACAGGCAGGATCACAGTGCAGTACAATGAGCTGAACCATAAAACATATAGCAAGATCACAGGTGTAGTTTAGTAAATTGCATAATGGCATACACAGTAGGATCACAGCTGCAGTGCTGTGAATTGGACCATAAAATACACAGCGAGCTGCAGTCTTACAATACACAGGCAGAATCACAGGTGCAGTGCAGTGTGCCCCATCATTTTAAGATACACAGCAGGATCACAGGTGCAGTGCAGTGAACTGCAGTCTTGCAATACGCAAGCAGAATCACAGGTGCAGTGCAGTGGGCCACATCATAACATATATAGCAGGATCACAGGTGCATTGCACTGAGCTGCATCATAAAGGACACTGACAGGACTAGAGGTGCAGTGAAGTGAGCTGCATCATAAAATACACAGGCAGGACCATCGGGTACAGTGCAGTGAGCTGCATCATAACATATACAGGAGGATCACAGGTGCATTGCAGTAAGGTTCATCACAAAATACACAGGTAGGACCAGAAAAGAATTACAGTGAGCTACATCATAAAGGGCACAGGCAAATCTAGAGGTGCAGTGTAGTGAGCTGCATCAGAAAATACACCGGTAGGACCACAGGTACAGTGCAGTGAGCTGCATCATAAAATACATAAGCAGGACCACAGGTGCAGTGCAGTAAACTGCAGTTAAACATTTAGCAGGGCCACTGGTGCTTAAGGGAAAAAAAACTGACATCAAAAGCCAAAAAATGGGTTAACATTCAAAATTAGCTGAGAAATGTGAGACGGAGATGTCACAGCACTTAGGCTTCCTCATCTGGCTCCAAGCCCCCAGCCCCTGTAACACACTGAAACCGCCCCTGCTCTGCAAGGCTACAGGCTCAGGGTTCTGAACTTCCTTTTTACAGGCTTCTGGTGCTGAAACTGAACCTACTCTGTGCTGAATCCTGCCTTTCATTCATTTTAAACCATGAGTTCAGATCTCTTCTATAGCTTTTTATGCTGGCTTTTACACAATCCTACTAAATCCATGTCACTTTTCTCTGTCTTTCAGTTTGTGTGTGTGTGTGTGTGTGTGTGTTTATTTGTGTGTTAGTGTGTGTGCGTGTGCATCGGTTCAATTGCTGTGACAGCTGGAGGTAATAAGTCACAGGTTAAGGCATCCATCTTTACACTCCCATCCGGACCATAAAGGGAGCTCCAGTGGTATCGATCAGCCCTGAATCCCCAGTGTGCAGCCTGTTTAAACAGGGCCGTGCAGCCCTTCTGCGGTGATCCCTCTCACTGTTTCTGTTTTGCTTTCTCACGATGAAAACGCATCATGCGGCTTTAGTGTGAAGCACAAAATGGGTGCTGGGCAGCGCCAGCTGAAGGCTGAGTGGCATTAAACCACCTTAGCATCTTTTCAGATAAATCGTACTTAATCTGCTCAGGCAAAGATCCCAATATCTATAGTACAATGAGACGGAATATATTTCATAAATATGGTGAATGACAGGCGATTCAGAGAGCAGTAGTGAGTCCTCTGAGACTTCAAGTGCTCCCTGAGTAGCAAGCGAGCTATAGAGCACTGCTCCCATTTTAAACCTGGCTCGGGTCATTCTCCAAACATGGCTGGAGGCCACGTGGAGACAAGGCAGGCTGGCGTCGTTCAGCTGAGGGAGGGACTAACTGGCCAGGACGTGCCAGCCACCTGCCAAGTGTGCCGTCGCTTTCTGTCACCCATGAATTGCTGATTTTCCCTCCGTCATGTTGCCGTGCAGTGGCATGTGATTCACACCGTGGAAATAATGTGAAAAAGGAACAAGAATGACATGAAGCAGGTAGGAACATGAATCATACGAAACAGGTAGGAACATGACAAATATGAACCAGGAACAGGGATCATATGAAACAGGCAGGAATATGAATAAAATGAAACAGGAACATGAATCACTTTAAACAGGTGGGAACATGATAATATGAAAAGGAATAGGAGTAATATGAAACGGGCAGGAACGTGAATAATATAAAGTGAACTTACTATGATACAGGAACATACACAATATGAAACAGGTAGGAACATGAATAGTATCAAACAGGAACGTGAATGATATAAATGTGTGAAATATGAATCGTATGAAATGAAAAGTAACGTGAATAATATAAAAGTAAGTGGGAAAAATGAATGTTGAAATGTGGTTTTAAAATATGTGTGAGCATAATCTGAAGGATGCCGCAGCTCCTTCTTCAGACAGCATGATAGACACATGGGAACAAATACTGTGAAGACTATGAAAGAGGGTGATAATAATGTGTCATAGGGAGAATGATCACAGCACTCCTCCCTACCATGTGAACATCTCATTCTTGTCACCACTGGTGACACAGGAGTGAAGATGCATTGTAGGGAGCAGTTTTATTGCCCTTAGATGCACCCTAACCCTTAGATGCACCCTCCGCAACATTAGTGGTCACCCACCTCTGGCCCTTTAATTAACCGGCCCAAAAATGCTCCACCGCCTCTTGCACTTGTCCTCTAGTTCCTGATACAGGTGCCAGCTGTCCTTCCTGATATACGCTGAAGTCTTGATTCTTTGATTCCTTGATTCTTTGACTTTTTGATGCTTTGATTCCTTGATTCTTTGATTCCTTGTTTTCTCGATTCTTTGACTTTTTTGATTGTTTGATTCCTCAACTCCTCTCCACTACATCAAGCTGCACCGCAGTAAAGCCTTTGTGCATATCCTGTCTCTGCGGAGTAGCTTCCAGCCGTTTGACAGTCATGTCTATGTGAAAGCATACAGGTAAAGATTATACCACCTTGAAACTTAAAAGAGTAAATCAATCCTTCTCTTTATCCCCCGAACAAGGGGATTTTGAATGGTGACTTTGCTTTTAACCTTCACCACACAGATTGTTTCTGGATTAGTTTTCTAGATTTGTTTTTTTTATCTATGAAACGAGCCAGCATTCACAAAGCTCGGAGAAGCCCACCTGATGTGCGATAGGAACATGACAGCGCGGCAGCAAATGAGAGCAGAGGAGTGCTTCAATCGGAGGAGTCATGTGGCTGGATATGCAGGGGAGGGCGCTGCGGGAATTCTGCATCCCGCATGCAGCTGTAGGGACAGCAGGACTGCTCTTTCACGCTGGGCTGTACCCTGGGGGGACAGGGCCAGGCAGAGGGCACAGATGGGTGGAATGGCTGCTGGTTGACATCACCTGCATCACAGAAGAACTGCATTCACAATGGACTTTTCAGGTTGTACTGGATTTGGTCCTGCCATCCCTGGTGCAAACCATTTCCTGGCTAGTAGCCCAGTGGCCATTCTGGACTCAGTTCTGCTGCTCCTGAACCCAGCCACTCCCTGACCGAGAGCCCAGTGGCCCAAACGGGTTCAGTTCCACTGCCTCTGATCTTGGCCACTCCCTGACCGAGAGCCCAGTGGCCCAAACGGGTTCAGTTCCACTGCCTCTGATCTTGGCCATTCCCTGACCGAGAGCCCAGTGGCCAGAACGGGTTCAGTTCCACTGGCTCTGATCTTGGCCACTCCCTGACTGAGAGCCCAGGCGCCATACCGGGTTCAGTCCCACCGCCCCTGATCCCGGCCTCTTGCTGACTGAGAGCCCGGTGGCCGTACTGGGCTCAGTCCTGCCACCTCTGATCACTGCCACTCCCTGCTGAGAGCCCGGTGGCCTTACTGAGCTCAATCCTCTGATACCGTCAACTTGCTCACTGGGAGCCCAGCTACAGGAACATGCTGATGATACCTCTTTTAGCTAGGGCTGGTTTGGAAAATATCTTACTCTTCTGGTGGGATAACTGAGAAATTTTTATACATTTTTTTTTTTATTCAAGAATCCAGTAAGTAATAATAATAAATATTAAGGTAGAGATTTCCACAGCTGGGGGGCACATAGTCCCACCCCAGGATTGAAAAACAATCGCTTCAGCTAGACGTCAAACATGAACCTCTCTCACAATGCCTTGAATATACACCTTCTGAGCTGATTGAAAATCACATCACACAACTCAATTGCCAGTAATCTTACAAATTAACGTGTTACGATATTCCTCTTTCGAAACATCTTCAGAGAGGTGCCCTGACTCTGGGGGGGGCTGAGGGGGTGGGGGTGTGCATAGGTCAGGGGGAAGATTTGGTGGCCAATTCAGATCTGCAGTCTGGGAATTGATTTTACCTTTGGGCTGATGACAGAACCATACTGGCCAGCACTACTGTTTCATCACTCCCCCCGGCCAAGATGTTAACAGGCCTGGCTAATCGTCAGTACCTGCAGTTACAATGACTGATTCCTTATCAGTTTGCATGATGAGCGTCTCTAATTAAAATGGATTACGGTGACTCTCTCTTCTGTGCCCGCCCCCCGCTCCTGGCAGCTGGGGGGGGGGGGCTGATTGGTATTCCCATGCATTGATACGCCGTCGTGTGTAACAGCTGTCGAGACCTAACCGGATAATGACGCAGGGACTGCATGGTGATTTGTGACTCGTGCCGTGTAACGCTGGAAGGGCATTCCCATTGACCTTGTTTGAAGGCATGTCTCTGATGACATCACGGTAAAGGGGGAACGGTTTGTTTAGGTGCCGAGTTTTACTCTGCATGCTAAAGGAACATGTTACTCTAACAATCAAGGTCAAGGTTAAGGATGCACCAGGATATTGCTGCTTGAAGAAATCCATTCATTTACTTTCTTCACCCCCTTTTCATTTTAATAAGAGATTTTTCATCAAAAGTAACACATTGGATAGAGTCTAAAATCCATGCAAGCGGGGGACCGAAATAATAGCCTGTTCTATGTGTTTCAGCAGTTTTTAATACTTATGAAAAGGCCACACCTTTTTCTTTACTGCCCTTTTCCGTTTAACGATTTCTATGTCCCTGTCTCTGTTAAAGAGATCACAGCAAATATAAGGATGACCCGCCCCTTACTCCTAATTGGCTAATGAGGGGAGCTCATGCAGAGATCAAAGTGATGGGGGGGTGGGCTGCAATGGGAATGTTCTCCAAAGCACTGTGATGCTCCTGGGGGTGTAGGATGGCATGGTGGCCCCTCTGCCATGACTCTAATCTCTGTTCCACAGACAGCCCCAAACTGGGCCTAATACCCCTTGATGGTGAGAGAGAGGGAGCGGGTGGGTCTGCGTGTCATTACTGCCATCCTCTCTTTTCCCATTGAGGGCATATCAAACAGATTCCCCCTCTCCATACCATGCAGTTCCCATTTTTTTCCTTTGGATGTACCAGGCTTGGTCCCCTAGCCGTGGTGCTAGCCGCTCGCTGAGTGGAGGTGGGGTGGCGTCCCGGCTTGGTCGTGGGTATCGGGTATCGGGTGCGGTCTCGCCAATGGCATCGCTCTGTGAATCGGATGAGCTGTTCCTGCTTTAAAGAAATATATGCTACCAGTCAAAAGTTTTTGCACACCACAGGTTTTTACCACTTTTCCATAATCTGCTGATTTTTTATTCCTGTTAAGCATTGGAAAGTTGAGTGAACAACTATAAATGAAAATATAAGTCAAAGCAAGTTTCCTGTATAACATGGAAAGAGTATGTAACAGTGCATGTCTGACATCCTATTAACTGTTTGTGTGGTGATGGCATAGTCAAACTCTAGGCCGTCCTTTAACTTTAAATGCACTAGTTATCTGTTTCATCCCATGAAACAAAGCAGTGTTTAATGTCCCTTGAAGAAAGCAAGCCTCAAGCATGGTCTGCTTTGTAACTGCTAGAGGAGGTTACTTTGATGAATGAAAGAGATGACATGCTCTTGCTAATAAAGATACTCAGATGGTGGACATACTGTAAATTTATTTGTTGTTAAAAGAACACAGAGTATGTTTAGTAAATGTTACGTGAATAACATACAAATGTAGAAAATTCCAGCGTATGCACAACCTTTTGACTGACAGTGTACAGTATAAGCTGGCAGGTTTGTATCCTAGTTGAGACCACGAGAAGCTGCGTCTGCATGGTCCCACTATCTGTTGCACTCAAGGATCACCAAGGATCAGCCCTTCTAGATCATTCTGTACGCGTGTCCCATAAATGATTCTCCCGGGTCAGTGTTGTTGTTACCCTGTTCTCTCGCTCTGCACTGGCGCTCTGGAGATTGTTTGTGTGTTTGTGGATATACACTCTTCCCTTTGGCTTTTAACCCAGGCCGGCAGAGAGAGGCAGACCGGAGCCGGATCATCCTCATGGTCTCAGATCCACAGCCAGGCTGCCCGTCTCCAGTCCTCCTGCATCTCAGGCACTGGGAATTAAACGTCAAGCATGGAGATGGATGTCTTCTCTGATATGGAGGAGAGAAGGAGGGGTGGAGGCTGGAGGAGAAGGAAAGATTTCTCTGTCCATCGGAATCCGGCACGCATCAGAAAGCCAACGCTGAGCTAGTGTCTGAAGCCATTTTAGAGAGACATTATTAGCTGGGCTGGGGAGGGCGGCGGGGCAGAGGA
>JAODLC010000036.1:21305683-21317018 GCA_026781145.1 Hippopotamyrus pictus | reverse complement strand
TTTGGGGGGGGGGGGGGGTCAGCAGAAATCCTCAAAGCTGTTTTGAATGGAATCCAAGGGCTTCTGCATTCAGACGGTGAGCACAGATGCGGCAGCGGTCGGTGCTATTGGGGGGCTAAAATGGGACAGTTTTGATTTTCACTGACATTCTCAGCATAGGACAAAGCTTCAATACAAGAGATGCAGGAAGGGTACTGATTTCAGCAGAAGGTAGCGGTTCTGACAGTAGCACAGCCATTGTTGGTCACATTCAGGTAAAAGGACACAGCAGACCTGCCTGACGCTGCCTGACGCCGCCTGACACTACATAACACTGCCTGACGCTACCTGACACTGCCTAACACTGCCTGATGCTACCTGACACTGCCTGACGCTACCTGACACTGCCTAACACTGCCTGATGCCACCTGACACCGCCTGACGCTGCCTAACATGGCCTGATGCCACCTGACACTGCCTGACGCTGCCTGACACTGCTTAACACTGCCTGATGCCACCTGACACTGCCTGATGCTACCTGACACTGCCTAACACTGCCTGATGCCACCTGACACCGCCTGATGCCACCTGACACTGCCTGATGCCACCTGACGCTACCTGACACTGCCTGACGCCACCTGACACTGCCTGACGCCACCTGACGCTACCTGACACTGCCTGACGCCACCTGACGCTACCTGACACTGCCTGACGCCACCTGACACTGCCTGACGCCACCTGACGCTACCTGACACTGCCTGACGCCACCTGACGCTACCTGACACTGCCTGACACTGCCTGACACTGCCTGACGCTACCTGACACTGCCTGACACTGAGGTTACGGACTGCAGCCCAGCGCTTCGACAGGCATCCTGCCATCATGCTATTTCTCAACACCCTAACCCTCAACAGCCATGTTTGACATAAGCATTTATCTGGACTTTCGTATGTATGTATGTGTGTCTCCGTGTGTGTGTGCGCGTGTGCCTGCTTAGTAACCTACTGCACCAAACACTGCTGCACGGGTCGAGTACACTTACCTCACCTTTCGTGTTACTTAACACATACATTATTCAAGCACAACAAGATATATACATGCCAGTGTAATAAATTCCGATGTCCAACAGCAGCGCAATTGGCATAATTGGTATTCATCCATCCATCATCCATCCATCTGGGCTGGGGTAAAGCCTGGATGGGATGCCTGTCCACAGTCAATATACTGCATGTTGTACAATATTTTTATACACATTTTAAGTGAAGCTGGGCGGCCTGTTGGAACAATGTGTGTTTTTCTCCTGCTGCTGCTGAAGTCGCCTCAGGTTGTCGCCATCATATTACACTGGTATTTATGTTGCCTGTAAGTCATTAAAACTTACATATTTTTAAACTCTCTGCCTGACAGGTTTAGTGGGATTTTAATGATGCATCACAACCTATAAATTGTGAAGAGCTACGTTTTCTGACGGCTGTGGTTTTGGGGTCAATTGACTCTACTTGGGGAAAAAAAACAGGCACTTCCTGGCATTTTATTTGTTTCTCATAATAATTTGCTAAAAACATTATCCTGTCTTGACTAGCAGGTTGAATCATGAACACCGCTCTCAGGCTGAATATTAAAAGCCGTTTAAAGGCTTCATGAATGTTAATAAGCGTCAGACTATCGCTGTGCCTCTTCCCGTGGATCATATCAGCCGTTTTCAGCATGTGCCCCTGTAACTGTGCACGTGTGCATCCGAGGTCATCCTGGACCTGGAGAGAAAGACAGGCGGAGGTGCCCTTCATCACAGCCAACGGTCCAGGTGGACGGGAACCAGTTTTAGGTAACGGAAGAAGGGCTTTGCAGGCCTGATTCTGGCCTGTTGGGTACATGGAAAATGATCAGTAATATCTCTGAGGCATGAAAGGCTGCTGTTACGGTTAAAGTACCTCTGCTTTCCGTTTCCCTTGGGGATAAAGTGATCTCCTGTCCGCAGGACCCAAAAGAGACCGTGGCTCTCTGTCCTTGTTGAGCTGCGAATTGGGAGGTTTGTTTCTCAGAAGGTGATCATTGTCTGCGGCCCCACTTTATACATCTTTGCTGTCTCGAATCTCCCTGGACGACTAGCTTTTCCTGGGCTCAGATGACACAGCGGCAAGTGTTAGTGGGGGGTGTGAGGTTCCCTGGAGGACACCATCCCCCCCCCCCCAGATCGGTCGTTATCTCTGACAGCAATTAGCCGCATCTGATCATTCCACGGGGCTCACCCGGGTCACGCAGTGCCTGGCAGTGTCTTCAGAACCACTCCACACTCCCCGCACTACGTGGCTCTTCCGTCTTCAAACACGTGCAAAAGCGTGTCAGTCTAAAGTGACCCTCCCCCGCCCCCACAACTGGCCCTCCCTAGGGAATCATGATTTCAGCACACACACATGGTAGTTGATAGGAAGCACGCTCACATGTTTCAACACAATCCATCACTGGACTGAGAAGATGCTAATTATGCTTATGCCTCTGTGAATGAAATGCCTGGATTCATTTTTGTTACTGTGGTGCCTGTTTTGTTTTATTAACAAATGATGATTATTACTTTGTTGAGACTTTCAGGCCGCATTGTGTTTTAGTAACTGCACAATAAATTGTTTGTATCGTCCATCTTTGAAATAGGGCATGACTTTAATTGGTGTCCTTTACTATACAGCCTTACACGAATATTGCTGTAGACAGTGTTATGCACTGCATGGTGCTTTACTGCTCTGCACAAATGGCTGCCGACTCCCCTGTGTGGGATAAAGATACTGTATAACATTGGTCATGCCCCATATTGGCTGTCCAATCATATTGCACTTCCTTCCACTTCTATTCATATGTGATTGGTTATTTTAAATGTAAACGTCCTATGAATGTAAGCTTTATAAATGAAAACCATAAATCAGCCACGTGTACAGTACATTATATACGTTATATATCCATAAACCCTTACTGCCCATTAAATAACACCTTATTAGAATGCAATGTAAAGCTTTAAGTGAAATGTTAGCATTTTGATAACACTTTCATTAATATGTTTGCCTACTCTGTCCACCTGTCAAAGTGGTTATATGTGTGCATTTAGAATGGATATGAGCTCCTCCAGTGTTAAAAGACTAATATATTAGATGCGTCACAGAGGGTTTGAAGTACCCACCTCTCCCCACAATTCAAATACCCACACGAATCCTATATCCATTCCATTCTAGTATCATTTGTAGCTCTATAAATTGCCCGTCTAGTATCATTGAAGAAAAGGTATGAATGCAGATCTTGGGAACTTGGAGTTCTCTTGAGCTTCTACTCATTCACATATGTTGCTCTCCCTTTCTTAACACACACTCTGAATGCCTGTATTTTTATAACACCTACACTCGCTGTGTAACTGGGTCATTCGTGGCACATTCGGGATGTAACGCCCAAGAAAACGTGCCCGTGTTAAAAATATCTCCCTGCTCATCAGCCATGATGGCCACACTTAAGAGACCTGCACTGACCTAACTGCCGGGGACTCATGCCCGGACAGGAATGATGTCATCACCTATTTACAGCTCTCTTTTCTTTTCTCAACCAGTGTGTACCAAGTCAGACACCAAAGAACACCTCCAGAGAGTCAGTGTCAGCAAAGGAGCTCTCCTAGCCTTCCTCTTAACATGAAATAGCAAGTGTACAATGGCCAGCACTTATATGAAATACAGGTTTCATTCTCCCCTTTCCCTGATCTTATACAGCATAATTAAAGATGAATATGATGAATGACATCATACAGAATAGTGTATACAGTGCGGCTGTACTGCAGTGTAGCAGAGCCATGGTGCATCATGGGACTAGTGATCTCACCCTCTCTGCACCTGTATCCACCATTCAGAACTTTGATTTTTTTTCCCTTCTTTGTTCCCCAAACTCACACTTAGTGTCATTGACTTGTCCCTCCCCCAAATTGAATGTCCTCTCCCAAAAGGGCAGCACCGATTTTAATATAGACTAATTATCTATAGATTAATTAGCTAAAACGTGGACTAATTAAAACAACTAATTAGAAGTGAATAATGCTCTGCTACTGACGGGTCTGGCAAATGATTCGTTTAAGGTCCGTGTTAATGGCAGCTGCATCCTGTCTGTGGGGTGAGGGGGGGTTTCAGGTAGGGTAACCCTAATTCCAGAGTTAAGAAGCAGACTCAAGAATAGGCCCTGTTACCTGGTGTGTGTGTGTGTGTGTACGCGAGAAGCCCCTAAACATCTTACAGCTCCTATGCGAGAAGCCCCTGAACATCTTACAGCTCCTACGCGAGAAGCCCCTGAACATCTTACAGCTCCTACGCGAGAAGCCCCTGAACATCTTACAGCTCCTACGCGAGAAGCCCCTGAACATCTTTCAGCTCCTACACGAGAAGCCCCTGAACATCATATAGCTACAGGTCCTACACGAGAAGCCCCTGAACATCTTACAGCTACAGGTCCTACGCGAGAAGCTCCTACACACTTTACAGCTACAGGTCCTACATGAGAAGCCCCAAAACACCTTACAGCTATAGATGCTACATGAGAAGCTTCTAAATACCTTACAGCTCCTACACGAGAATCTCCTAAACACCTTACAGCTATAGACCCTACACAAAAAACCTTACAGCTCCTACAGGATAAGCTCCTAAACATCAATAGATTGTACACAAGAAGCTCCTCAATACCTTACAGCTATAGATCATACACAAGAGGTTTCTAAATGTCACATCATTTACTCATCAGGTAACTGAACCTGCTCTGGACTGATTAGAGCTCACACTTATATTACCAGAACAGTGAGTAATTCTCACTGTTCAATCACTGCCATTGCTCTTAGGGTATGGGGCTGAGTTTGGTCAGAGGTTTGTTTTATCTGTGTTTGTTTTATCTGTGTTTTGCCAGAAGGTACTAGCTTGAGGGCAATGGTTCTTGTTGAAGGGCATCTTGCTTTTGGTTTTTGATTAGCTGGTTTCTGATATAGGGATTCGTGCTGCCCTGTGTCATTTCCCTGTTTGGTCAGCTGGTGTCACTGGCATCGCCATACTATGTTCCTCATAGTTTCCTTTGGTTTAACACCCTTGTTATGTATATCTTGTTAATCATGTGCTCTTGTATTTGTTTGGATCACTGTTGTACGTTTTATCCCTGATTGTATGTCTTTCGTTTGGTAGTAATGTCTATAACTGTGATTCTGGTATCCCCTAGTGTTTGGTGGTAATGCCTGTAACTGTGATTCTGGTATCCCCTAGTGTTTGGTGGTAATGTCTGTAACTGTGATTCTGGTATCCCGCAGTGTTTGGTGGTAATGTCTGTAACTGTGATTCTGGTATCCCCTAGTGTTTGGTGGTAATGTCTGTACCTGTGATTCTGGTATCCCCTACTGTTTGGTGGTAATGTCTGGACCTGTGATTCTGGTATCCCCTAGTGTTTGGTGGTAATGTCTGTAACTGTGATTCTGGTATCCCCTAGTGTTTGGGAGTAATGTCTGTACCTGTGATTCTGGTATCCCCTAGTGTTTGGTGGTAATGTCTATACCTGTGATTCTGGTATCCCCTAGTGTTTGAACCCTTGCCATTTGTCAATTACTCTCACCTCTTCCTAGTCTGTAACTAGTAATGGCCCACACTTTTCCCTCATCATGACCTTGTTTTAAGTTCCTGTCCGTCTTCTTTTCAGCTGGTCATTGCATTTGATTCTTGCATGTTTTCTGTATGTGTTACTGGCTAATTGCTACTGGTTCTATTGCATTGTTGTAGATGCTTGTGTAGTTCTGGCTCTGTTCTCATACAGTATTACCTTCCAGTCCTGTTTTAGCACATTTGTGGTCCCTTTTGTTTCTGGTTTCCCCTGTCTTCAGTTCCCAATAAAACCCCTTGTCACTCAGCCAAGCCATAACTGGGACTGTTGGTCTCAGGGGCCAGAAGATCTGGTGTGACGAATGGATGGCCCAGGTTGAGGTTGTCAGACCTTGTTCATGAATTTCAATAAATGCTTTTAACTAGCCATGACACCTTATACACCTTAGCTATAGGTCCTACACGAGATGTTCCTACGCTGCACATCTCCAGGGCCAACTGCATGCAATTCGAAGACTTAGCAGGCTACTGCTGGCTGCAGCCTCAGGCTCATAATGCTGATGGTATAGACCAAGTTTGAGGGCAAAATGAGGACATTTTAACCGTGCGCCTGGACGGTGGGAGGAGGGATTTAATGTCTTCTCCATTTTCCGTGCACAAACTGGATTCACACTTTATCCATTTGAATATGCAAATGCTTGCAGATTAATATTTTATGAATTATTTTATAATTTAGAAGGATTTATTGAATTGAGTGCACTGGAATGGGCAAGTAATGTTCCAGAGTGAATTAAAAAATAAATTAAAAATGTGAATTAGGCAGAAACAGCCAGCAGGAGGCGACAGCAGGGAAATGCTTTTAAAACATTCGTTCTCTTACTATCAGGTTACCATCACATTTGTTTTGCCAATGCATAATAATGTGATTTTAAATATAAAATAGATTTTTCAAACATGGCCGTAGATTTGTTTTCCATACTGGTTGGGACCGAATCAGCCCCAAACCCTTGCCTCCTACAGTCTCACAGTATCCCCACTGTCGCGACTATCCATACACAAATCTACAACCGTATTTACAAACAAAAGTATATTCACACAATCCTTCATCTATATCTGAATGTTAACCAGACAGTAATTTCCACGTAGGAATCTTTTCCGTATTCAGTATTTTATAGTGTCTTTAAATTTTACTCTTGTTTTTGTCTGACATCTCCTTAAAAATGTATGATGACATGAAAATGGGCCGAAATCAGGTGCCACATCACCTTTTCAGCTTAGTAATCGTAAATCAGTGACAGCCGTCACTTCAGTAGTGACGGTATAACATGCGACATATTTCACAGTCGCCTGAATATTTTCAGACAATTGCCAGGGGAGGCAGGTTTATTTTATCATAGTCAACTTTATTGTTATTATGCTCAACGACATGCATGCAAGCATATAGCAAAAGTGTTGACCATATTTTGTATATATATAAAATATTGTTATATAAGCCATATATTTTGTGTGTGTATATATATATACATATATGGCATATATGCATATATTTTGCATATATATATATGCGAAATTCATCGCATTAACGTGTTGTGCTAAAGTGAAAACATGCTATTATTTATAGCATGTATATATATATATATATATACAGTATATATATATTATAGGAAAAATGAAGGCTGTCATCAACTTCTATCTACTAAGTGAGCAAAACAAAAAAATAAACATATTATCTGAAATTGCATATTGATTATGTACATTCTGGGAATTCTGGGAAGTGCTAAAATTATACTTGCATTATATGCATATGTTTGGGAAAACCAGCCTCTTTGTTCAGCTTGACTCAGAGCCAGTGAGAATGCTGGAGGGGACTCGGGACTCGGGACTCGTGTCCAGTTTCGGAAGTGACTCACTGCTCTCCCCCAGGTCCGCTTTGAGCCGCCAGCCCAGGAGTTTACAGCACAGATCAGGGTCCTGCGCCTCTGCTCCACACAAACTGCATTAAGGCTGTCGCTCACATTAACTGGAGGAAATGTGAGCATTCCTCACACGTGTACAACACAAAGAACATGCGACAGCAAGCAGAGCTTCCCTAATTTAATGAAGAAAATCATCTAAAGATGCCCCTTCTGTAACCTACAAGTGCCTCCATGAAGAAATCCGTCATGCACCATGTGTGTGAATTTGCATAACAAAAAAATCAAACCTCTATATTCACTGTCAGAGAGATAATACATCCAGTCAAAGAGAAAGTCACAACAAAATTGCTGTGATTTATTTTTTTTTTTTTTGCATATTAATAATTTGATGATTTGAACTATTGTCCTTCTGTGGAGTGCTGTTCAAACGTTTCACTATTGAATATACAATTCTACAGTTGCCTATTTGAGATGTACAAACTGGTCTGTTCTAGTTTGCATTCAGACCCCTAAATTCACCTTCACAATAGATTACTGTCTGCAAAGAATTTGCAGTCTCCAGTGCAACCGAACTGTGTGCTTTCACAACTGTGTGTTTGGATTATAAATATGTTCACTTTGTTCATCTCCTCTGGTTTCTATTTCGTCACTATCTTGGTTTGTACTTATGCACGCAGTAACGCCCTAGTTTACTGCTCTGTTTTCTTGTAGATTAAGTCCTTTGTTTTGCCACTCCGTCTGTCTTGTGCCACTGTACCTCCCTCGTGACAGGCCACTATTTACTACACTGCAGTAATATATAAAGGGTTAATCAGATTCCGGTTCCAGTGGCTTTCATATGTGTTTAGTACATCAAGATTTTTTCGCACATGGATCCTGCAGAGGGTCAGATAACAATAACATTAACCAGAAATAACAGTAGACAGGAGCATCAAACGATACCCAGCTTCGGAACGGTAAAAAAGGTGGACCATAAATAACACCAAACAATGAATAATACTGAACAATAAAGCAGACTGCAGCTCCAATAACCTGCTCAGTTTGTGCGATAAGTTTCAGTGCTTTGAAGGCGTTTCCATCGTAAGCCAAGAAAATGCAGTGACTTTGTGCAGCAGACTCCTTGAATCTAACACTGTCCCCAAGCTGCCCCTGAAAATCACCTCACCGCTCCTCGTCCCACCCTCTCCGCGCCCCATTTCCAGTAGCTGCACATGCGCTATCTTTCTGTGTTTATTTTTGCTCTAAATGTGTTTTTTTTAATTTGTTGAATTTCTGCCTCAGAAACAGAGGCAGCGCATACAGGATTGGCCAGGATATTAGCACTATGCTAATGTGTGAGTGTTTCCTGTGAAATGGAACGCCATCCATGTTCGGCCCATGCAAATTGTGTTTGCTAAACACGCGTCTTGGTGAGAGGTTTGTGCCCCCAACCTCAGCTTGCTGGCACTACCCCCCACCATGTTTATTAGCACTCTGTGCCGGAGAAATGGGCCTAGAAAAGTGTCGTCAAACCGGCGGGAGAGCAGAAAGGAGACCATGAATACCTTCTTTGAGTGGCAGCGATTGAAGTGCTAATTAAAGACTCGTCCATCAAGGAGGGCATGGTAAGCCAGCACTGACTTGCCAGCAGGCTATGCTAAACCCCCAACACACTTGCTCTGACTCGCCAGCGGGCCACATTAAACCCCGATGCTCAATATTGACTCGCCACTGGGCTGTACTAAACCCCAAAACTCACCAGCAGAGCACACTAAACCTCGACACTGACGTACCAGCAGGCCGCACTAAACCGCTGATGCTCTGCATTGATTACCCAGTGGGCCGCTCGTCAGTGACTCTCAAGTGGGTCATGTCAAACTCCCCATGCTTGGTGCAAACTCACCAGCAGGATGCACTAAACCTTGATGCTCAGTGATCACTCATCAGCAGACCACCCAAAACCCCGACACTATGTGCTAGACCCTGACACTCCGTGCTAAACTCTGACACTCCATACTAAAGCCCCGAAGCTCCATGATAAACCCCTGGAGTTCCGTACTAAACCCCTGACACTCTCTGCTAAACTCCAATATTCTATGTTAAACTCTACCACTTCATGCTAAACCCCTGAATCTCCATGCTAAACCCCTGGAATTCCGTACTAAACCCCTGACACTCTGTGCTAAACTCCAAAACTCCATGCTAAACCTCTGACACTCTGTGCTTAAACCCCTGACATTCTGTGCTAAACTGCCTACACTCCATGCTAAACTCTGACACTCCACACTAAGCCCTGAAGCTCCATGCTAAACTCTGATACTCCACGCTAAACTCTGACACTCCACGCTAAGCCCTGAAGCTCCATGCTAAACTCTGATACTCCACGCTAAACTCTGACACTCCACGCTAAGCCCTGAAGCTCCATGCTGAACTCTTATACTCCATGCTAAACTCTGATACTCCATGCTAAACTCTGATACTCCATGCTAAACTCTGATACTCCATACTAAACTCTGACACTCCACGCTAAGCCCTGAAGCTCCATGCTAAACTCTTATACTCCATGCTAAACTCTGACACTCCATGCTAAGCCCTGAAGCTCCATGCTAAACTCTTATACTCCATGCTAAACTCTTATACTCCATGCTAAACTCTGACACTCCATGCTAAACCCCCAACACTCCACGCTGAACTTAGGATGCTCCGTGCTAAACCCCCATGCCCAACACTCTCTCACCAGCAGGCCGTGCTAAACCCCCAACGCTCTGTGTCAAACCCCCAATGAGCGACACTGAGCTGCCAGTGGGCTACCCAAAATCCTGACGCTCCGCACTCACTTTCCCAGGGAGCCTCACAGTGCCCCACGAGGCCGAGTGGCGTCGCGTTACTGTCTGCCTCGCGAGGGGTCTGGCTTGGCGACGCACCGCCCGACGTTCTCACCTCTGCCGGGGGTCTGCTGCGAGTCTAGAAGGAAAGCTGGGCTCACACTGCGCTTTGTCCCCCTTTAAAAGCGCCTTTTTATGGTAAGGAAGCCTGCATATGATTATGTGCCTTTGAAGTGGATTTCTTTGGCCTGAGCGGTTAAGGAGCCGTGAAGAATGCCAGCCCCCCATCCCCCATGACCTTCATTAATATACATTACTGCTGGAAACCAGCACTCCAGTCCCACGCAGACCGACCGAACCTGGGTGCTCAGTAAAAACTGGCTGCATTTGCTTTTTGAAGAGAATCCAGTTATTAATCAGACAACTTCTGTATTTAAGATCATGGCCGCCTGCAAACCACAGGACTTTTCACTCTGTTTTCGCTCTGGTACCTGCATCTCATATCGTACTTGTCAGTATAGACATTATGTTTATTTATTTACCTCTGTGGCTGCGCAGATTGTCAGCTTAGTACTGGTGCAGAATCCTTTTATTTGCCACTAAGTACAAAGGGCCATTTGGAAATTTGAAATTAGTATGGGTGCAGGTATATCATATAACATGAGGTATATCATACATGGCATGAGGTATATCATATAATATGAGAAATATCATATATGGCATGAGGTATATCATATAATATGAGGTATAGCATATATGGCATGAGGTATATCATATAATATGAGGTATAGCATATATGGCATGAGGTATATCATATAATATGAGGTATAGCATATATGGCATGAGGTATATCATATAATATGAGGCATAGCATATATGGCATGAGGTGTAGCATATAAGTAAGGAATAATTGACGACGGGCCATTAAATTATTAGAAAAATAATGCACACCCGAGGTGGTGACGACACGAAGCGGAGTGGCCGTTACACCTCGGGTGTGCATTATTTTTCTAATAATTCAACGGTCCGGAGTCAATTATTCCGC
>JAODLC010000036.1:21284880-21305583 GCA_026781145.1 Hippopotamyrus pictus | reverse complement strand
CAAGAGAGCTGCCTGGAACTACGTTCGCCGTGCGTTTCCCTGAAAATAATTGCACACCTCAGAACGTTCGTCAGCCAGTCAGATTCAAGCATTCAACGGTCCCGTAGTATAATATGAGGTATAGCATATATGGCATGAGGTGTAGCATATAATATATAACATACAATCAAGACAAATATCCAAGAAGCAGCATATTGCATAAAAGTGAAATAAAGGTAGAAACAGAAATAAAGATGCACAAATAATACATATAAACATGTAGACATATAAATAAAGACACATATTCCAGTTGTACTGTGATGGGGGGGGCTAATGGAGGGGAGGGCAGCTGGATTACCTCTTTTCTGGGGGAGACCCGTGTTTTCACGCTACACAGTCCACTGGCCTGCAGCATCTCCTCCGGCTATGCAGACAGAGGGGTGTTATCCCCTGGTGGGGGCCATGCTGCATAGCTATTTGTGTTTTTATAATGGGGCGGGGGTTACACTGACTGGGGGTGTCCAGAGTATTTGCCAAGGTGGTCTGGGTAAATTTATAACCAGTAGGTTGGTGTCAAAGATCTTTCCTCGAAGTTCTGCCCCTAGCCACCACACTCACTCTATGATTCTGATTATTTCTTGTGGGGACGGGGGGGGGGGGGGGTCACAGCCAGGTCAGTGCTACCCTCCACTCCACATCAAAGTGACCTCAGCAGGCCAAGCAGGATATGAACTAGACCACCTCCCTCCCAGCCCGTCTCCGTCTCCATGGCAAGGTTGCTTAGCGCACCAAACAAAAGTCACTTCAGCAAATCATAATGCTGGACCTGAACCTAAGGAGAAGAGAACTGAGGTTTGGATGCTGGGAAGATCTCAATCGAAACTTTGAGTGGCCTACATTAAGGTTCCAGATTGGTCGACATTGATGGAAAATCCACCAATAAAATACCAATAATGCCCCTTTAATGAGTTTTCTCCTTAGAGACGATGCACCTTGGCCATACGTCATGCCACCCTTAGCCTGGGACTATCAGAAAGTGCTCCAGTTCAGTCAGGTCGAGTGCTGGCTGAGTGTGTGCGTACTTACATTTGGTAAAGACCAAGGGGAAAGCTCTCTGCCCTGAGTGTTATCCACAGCGGTTAGACATACTCAACATGAAATGGACAACCAGCGGATTTTGTCAAACAATGACCCACATGTAATGAAACATACCTTGTACATTGAATTTGTTCCATCTTGAATGTTTGACATTGTGGCATTTAATATTATTTACTTAGTTTCAGGTTAAGTTATAAGGTGGCTTATGCAAATTGTATGGAAATGGATGGAGCGACCCCATCCATCTAATGCTGACCTTATTCAGGAAACACAGGGCATAAGGCACCGTGGTACGCCAGTCTGTCTGTCACAGTACACGCATGCACACTATGACTCATTTAGAGTTTACCCACGTACAAGTCTTCCGACTCCACACACAGACAGAATCAGTATCTAACTCTTTGTGGGGACTCTCCATTCATTCCTAAGGGCATAGCCCTAATCCTAACAATGACGACCATATCCTTAGTCCACCCCTAAACTGAACCATAAGTACATAGATATATACACACACACACACACACACATCAGAGTGAGGGGTAACTTTCCTGGTCATTTGGGGTCCAGAGTGTCTGCCCTAAGAACATTGCTATGAACGTAGCGATTTCAGTGGCAATACGTACATTGCATCATAGCTTTCCATTACAAAGGAGCAGCCATCAGTCTCATTACATTGTGAGCCACAGTGTTAAAGAACATTCTCAGCAAAGACTCTGCATCATCACTGGGATGCTGATGAGCATTTGAATTTGCTCTGTGTCAGTTATCCTTAATGGCACCGGCGGTTAATTCAGCTGCGTGATCAGTGGGGTTCAACAAGGCATCACGCCAGAGACGCCGCAGTTGTCCAATCTCAGTGGACCTCAGAGTCCCTCTGCTGAAAATCTCTCCACATCAATCCTCTAAAGTAGTGTTTCTTAATCCAGTCCTCAGGGACCCCCAGACAGTCCACATTTTTGCTCCCTCACAGCTCCCGGCACAGCTGTACCGGATATACTGTCTTATTTTTTGTTTGATTCAAGTGTGCTGGAAGCTGGGAGAGAGAAAAAACATGGACTGTCTGCGGGCCCCCGAGGAATGGATCGGGGAAATGCTCTAAAGGATGATTCACACCTGGGTCAGAGTGTTAAACTGAAATCAAGATTCATATTCATGAAGAAGCTGGAGTGTTTTTTTTTTATTCTTTTCAACAATTGCTCTAACTTAATTGCTTTGAGCATGTAAAAAAAAATAAATCCTTATGTGTCGTGCTTTGCAAATGGAGGGGGGGGGCGGTGCTGGGACAGGAATCTACAGTGATATTACCATCAGGAGGTCAAGCATCTTCATCACAAATATACGAATAAAATTTCCTGGCCTTTGTACATTCTGGGTTTTGTGGGGTCATTTAGCCTGTCATTTCAACTTCTTTTTGTATAAGGTGACCCCCACAAGACACAACTCCCCACATTATTACAGTTCATCGAAATACTCGGAATATCCTTCTCCATGCATGTTTTACTCTGTGAACCAAACAAAACTCCTGATCCAACAAGTGCTAGTAGAAACGTTATTTATTGACCAGCCTCTCCAGCTGCCCAGTTTGCCTGTGTTGTGTGTTTTGTAGGTTACGTGTCAGGCGAACTGGTTTTCTGAACTGGAAACAAGTCCTCCCAGATGCCAGCCTTCGCTGAGCCAGGAGGCCTCGTCCCTGAAGCCACACCATGATATACCATGGGGCAACTGCATGTGTGTGTGTGTGTGTGTGTGCGTGTAGGTCAGACAAACATTACATTGTGGGGATCAAATATCTTTTTTCTTGATGTTATAGGCATCATTTTTTTCGTTCCCCACAAGGGGGAATTCAATTTTATAAAAAACTGTGTCTACAATCAAAAAACTAAGAATGACAAAAGAATTGTAATTTATTTGGTTACTAATGGTTAATGTTAGAGCTGGGTAGTGGTTAAGGTTGTCATGTTAGGATTATGGTTTTACCCACAGAAATGAATGGACAGTCCCCACAAAGATATGAGTAGAGTCTGTGTGTGGGCGTGTTTTTGTGTTTGTGTATGTGTGCATGTGTGTTTGCGTGTCTATGTGTGATTGTGTGTCTGTGTCTGTATGTGTGTGTGTGTGTGTGTGTGTGTGTGTGTGTGTGTGTGTGTGGGTTCATGTTGGATTCTTCAGGTCAGGCAGCTTAGATTCTCACACAGATGTCTTCCTGAGTAAAACCGTCACTGCATTAACTGTGCAAACATTGCTTAAGACAGTGCAGTATTGTGGCACATACTGCAGTACACCAGGTAATACAGCTCATGGTGAAATGAACTCAGCAGCAAGGCTTGATGCATATCACATGAGAGGAGGGTGGTTATACTGTCCAAGATGCACTATTGCCACGCACAGGTGGGACTCTGGTCAAAGACGTCGCCGTTCAGTTATTTGAAATCATCATTGGTTACCAGGCTGTAAGCTGGTTACATTTTGTTTATATTCCCTTGAGATAGTATTATTGAGCATGTTGTGTCACACACCATAATGTAGGTAATTATGTGTTCTGGCTGTCAAATCATCTTCGATTGCGAGAAGGCTTCATCACTGGTTAAGACTTTTCCATGTCTTCCTGTGTCCTCCATGCTTTGAACTCGTCTTTATTATAAAGTGCTTGCAGAGTGAACCCCCTAAAGCCCCCAGCTGTGGTAATGGCACACATCAGTGCATAGAGGAACACTGGCCACATGACATGTGTCCCTGAGAACAATTAGCCACATGTTAATCTCTGACCTCCAACTGCTAAAGTCCTGGCGTCCTCTTCCTCCTCGCTAGATTCAATTCCCCAACCCAGCTGTATCTGGCATGGCAGAAAGCCCCCCACTCCCATTGTTTTTTCACCTCCTCTGTTTCCTTGTATCATTTACATCATATGGCACATGTTGCCTGTCACCTGTTTATGCTGGAACATAACTGTCACGCCATGCGCCTCTCTCTCCCACGGAGCTTCGTTGCCGAGTCCAACACAGGCTCTGCTTGTACTGCAGGGAGCCGGCACATCCGATCCACTCCTGCCCAGTCCGACCAAACCTAGAACCCTCATCCTCGACCAGGTCAGAGTTTTGTGTTTACTTGCTGCCTCCTCCAAGCAGGTGGCGATCCCAGTTTCCCTGTCCTGGTCTGAGGGTCAACTGGATGAGACGGCTCTGCTAGATTCAGGCATATGACAGCAGGGAATTTCATCGACTGGCGGCTGGCAAAACTTCATTTCATTCCCTTCAAACCACTAACAGCCCCCCTCTCTATTTGGGGCGTGGATGACATGCAACTTGCGACTGGTCAGGTGACGTATCAAAACAGCCCACTGCGGATGCAGGTTGGCACCACATGTGGTAAGAACGTCTAATTCCTGGTTCTGCCCATGGTTCGGGATGGGATTATTCTAGGTCATCTGTGGTTGCAACTCCACAACCCCCATATTGATTGGGTCACGAGAGAGATCTGAGCCTGGTCCACCCCATGTTTTGTGTGGTACATACTCATTTCCTGGGAGTCTCCTCAGTGGAAAGTCCACTCCCCAAGAGATGAACTCTGGTCCCTCGGGAGTAAAAAGATTTCACCAATGTGTTCAGTAAGTCCCAAGTGTTCGTAGTTCCCCCACATTGTGACTTAAGACTGTGCCATTGAATTGAGAAAAGGCTGTGTGACTGAAAGGGCACCTCTAGGTGCTGTCCAAGCCTAAGGAGGAGATGATGGAGAAGTATTTCAGGGAGGGCCTAGCTCAAGGTATCATCTGTCCATCTACCTCCCTATTTCCTCAGGAGAAGGACAGGGACTTGAGGCCGTGTATCGACTATTGGGCCCTGAATGCCATTTCCTGAAAATGCTTGGAACCACTGCCCCTGATAGCGTCGGCCCTGGAGCAGCTTCAGGAGGCGTGCATCTTCACAGAACTAGATGTCCGTAGTGCCTACAATTTGATCTGCATCAGGGCCAGCGCTGAGTGGAACACATCGTTCATCACAGTCACTGGTCAGTTTGAATTTCTGGTAATGCCTTACGGCTTAGCCAATAGCCCCTCCATATTCCAAAACTTCATGAGCTAAGTTCTCGTTGACATGTTAAACCGATATGTTATAGTGTACATCGATGACATGCTGGTCTACTCCATGAAACATGTCAGCCATGTCCGTCAGGTTCTGCAGTGCCTCCGGAGGAATCATCTGCCTGTGAAAGGGGAGAAATGTGAATTGCACAAGACCATAATTACATTCCTATAGTACCATATCCAACCCGGGGGAGTGGGGATGGACAAGGAGAATGTCAAGGTTGTCTGGGACTGGCTGCAGCTCCACACCATCAAAGAGCTCCAACGATTCCTCTGTTTCATCAATTTTTATAGACGCTTTGTCCTGGTATTCAGCTCCACGGTCACCCCCCTCACTGCCTTACTACGGGCTGGTCGCACCACCCTCCAGCGGACCGCTAAGGTTTCAGACCCTTAAAGGCCTCTTCAGCTCTGGTCTGATACTCCAGCAGCCTGACCCAATGGAGCACTTTGTCGTGGAGGTTGATGCCTCCGAGGTGGTGGAAGGCACCGTCCTCTCTCAGTACTAGGCTGGCGGCAGGGGTCTACACGTAAGTTGACACCTGCAAACGCATGTACTACTTTGGTAGTCAGGAGTAACTGGCCATAAAGCTGGCCCTCGTGGAATGGCTTGAGGAGGGAGCTCACCCCTTCCAAGTCCTAACTGATCACCGTAACCTGGAAAACCTAAAGATCACTAAACGCCTAGCCTCGAGGGAAGCCCGACCATTTTTAATTTTTTTTTTAAACCTGGTTCAAGTCGAAGACACATACAGTACATCCCAGGAAAGAATAATGTTAAAACAAATGCCCTGTCCCGCCAGTTTGACCTGGCAGTGGTGAAAAAAGACCCTGTTCTGATCCTGCCATTGGAACCTGCTTCCTAAACCTGGTCTCTCTGCACCTGGACGCCACCCCTCTGGAGGTCCAATGCTGCAAGTGCTGGCTACCTGCCCCCAGGCAAACTTTAGCCCCTGCAATGTTCAGATGCGCTGCTTAGAATGGAAGACTGGTTCTGGCGCAGTCGAAGGGTGTGGAGCCAGACCGGCAGACAGCTATAAATCCCATCCCTAGAGAGGCATGGTCTCAGTATCAGAAGATACAAGCTGACCACAACCGCCAACCCAAGCCCTCACTCTGGCCAGGCCAGTGGGTATGACTATTGATGAGGAACTTCTGCTGCCCCAGGTACTGTAACTTAGCACCCTGCAACATTGGGCCATTCTGCATCCTTCGCCGGGTGGGACCGGTTACTTATCATCTGCAGATTCCCGGCATATACCAGATCTCGCCTGCGTCTCATGTATCTCTCCTCACTCTGGTTTGGTATAGTGTGGTTCATCCCACAGGCAACAGTGAGGCACCACCTCTGGCCGTGCTGCTGGAAGACGGTGAAGCTTATACCATCTAAGTACTGCTTGACTGCAGACGTTGCTGGGGACTGTTGCAGTACCTCGTGGAATGAGAAGGCTAAGGACCAGCAGAACAAGCACGGGTAACAGCTCCAGACATCCTCAATCCAGCACTGGTGGCTGGCCCCGGCATCCACCTCGGCCTCCAGGAGGCAGCCATTTGGGGGATGTTCTGACACGCCTCCCTTATGAGCTCACTAGGTGATCAAAGGGATCAGCTACATCTGTAACTAGCTCCTTAATAGAGCTTAGTGGACTCGATCAGTATGGTATTGTTGATTCCCATGAGACTTACTGAGCATTTTCTCTCTATCTTCCATCTAGCCCTGACCCTACCCATTTGTGGTGTTCTTGTCCGTATTCCTTCTCCCCGGATTTGCAACGTGTGCTGCCCTTTGTTGTGTGCCCTCTTTGAAGGACGGATATCTCTGGCTTTCTTTAAAAGTTTCATGACTCTATCTGCATGCCTACTCTGCGATTCTACTTGTGCTTCCTTCGTGTCAAATAAAGATCAGTGGACCTTGCACTACATGTCACCCCCAAGTGTTCTGTGTCGCCACAATGGCATTTGTACAATGTTTGTGCGTGTGTGACATTCCCCAGAACCTGCTATCGTGATGCAACGAAATCCTTAGGAACTGTTTAAATGAAGTTTAACTGAATAGATATACACTTTAACACTCTGCACCTTCAAGGTGTAAACAAAGAATTATCGTGCAGCAAATAATAAAGATGTGGGCTTAACTAGTGTCAATTTCCCAGGAGCTAAGAAAGGTCTGCCCCCCCGCCCCTCCCAGATCACCTCCCTAGCCTCCTTGTAAGGTCTGCCCCCCCCCCCAAGATCGTCTGTCCTGCCCCCTCCTAAAGTCTGGGCACCCACTAGCTGTCTCCCTGACCTCCTCCTATGTTGTGGCCCTCCCAGTATGTCTCCCTGGCTTCCTCCTATGGTCTGCCCCCCCACACCCCAAGGTGTGTCTTCCTGGTGTCCTCTTAAGGTCTGGGCCCTCCCAGCCTGTCTCCCGGCCTCCTTCTCATACATCTATTTATGTATGTTGTATTTATTTGTGGACTTAACAAACGGTCCTGTCGATAAGATCCACACTTTATCTGCGTCGTCGTGTAAGCGAGAGAAATTGCCAGTAGCCAAATCAATCTCTCCTTTCCCTCGGGCCCCATGCAGATTGATAATTGCCCCCAGAATGAGATTCCCCCAGTTATATTGGGCAGAGGGCTGTCTGGCTCTTTTGCTTAGAGCTTCCTGCCTTATGAAAATTATTGTATGTGTATGTTATTCAGAAACAGCCCCCACTAAGGGCCGGACAGCCCGTGTGGTAATGAGCTTTCCCATTCTCATCCTTCCCATCCCCCTTCTCCGGCCCAGGCTCCCATCTCTACTCGGATCGGCAAAGGAAATCAATGAGCTGTGAACGAATCAGTGGGCCCGCTTGGCCGGCTCCGCGGCACTGGTGCCGTGACATGATGGCAAGTGACAGAAGTTAAGTGTTTCCCAAACTTGTGCTTAATGAAATGGGGGGCAGCGGAGGGGCTATTTCCTAAGGCTTGTGTGTGAGTGGGGCCCCGCACCCAGCCCCACCCCCAATCCTCAATCCTCAGTCCAGAAGCCATCATGTTGGGTGGGGGAACATGAAATGGAAGGAAACGCCAGCATGCAGAGTAGTCTGTACATGATGCAGATGTGCTGCAGATGTAGTGTAGAGATGCAGTGCAGAGTCAGTACAGATACAGGGCTAAGTGGTGCAAATGCGGTGCAGACATGGAGTCGGTTTAGTGCAAATATAGTGTAAATGCAAAGCAGAGTGGTGCAGATGCAGTGCAGATTGAGTAGATATGGTGCAGATGTAGTGTTGAGGTGTGGTGCAGATGTGATACAGACTTAGCACAGTGGTACTGTAGGTGCAAGACAGAGCGGTGCAGATGTGGTGCAGATGCAGTGCAGACATGGCCAGATGCAGGGCGGAAACATGCAGATGTGGTGCAGATGCAGTGCAGACATGGCCAGATGCAGGGCGGAAACATGCAGATGTGGTGCAGGATCAGTGAATGCAGTGTAGATGCAGGGCAGAGAAGTGCAGACATGGTGCAGACGTAGTGTATAGACGTGGTGTAGAAATGGTGCTGAATGGTGCAGACACAGTGCAGATGCAGCACAGACACAGACGTTTGTAAAACCTGATGACATGCCTGTGAAGACGATCATGACAACAGAAAATATGTGTGGCCCCGTGACCTATAGTGTGTCTTCGAGCACACCATAAAACCAGAACCCCTCCCACCCCCCCAAAGAGCCCCCAGTGGTCCTTGAACATCGTCCGCCCCGCCCTCCCCAGCCATATCTACACATTCCTCCACACAAGTCTGCAAAAGTGCAGAGCAGCGTGGTGCCTTCTGAATAGAGAAAAGGCCATGTTCCCCGCATCTCGTCCAACAAAGGTTGTAGCATGTTATCATGTCTGGGGGGGGCCTGACAGGGTGAGGCGCTGGGGGCCTTCTGAAGGAACGTTTCAGCCTGACATCACAGCAATCCGCCCCATGAAATATCAGTCAAGTTCAGTCAATGCGGTCTGTGTACCATGTGGTCTTACTGACACGTGATCATCCGTGTAACCAAAACAGCAGCTCCTGCGGATTAAGGGGCTCCACAAGTGCATGAATCTAAAGTGACACGTATGAAACATCAAGGTGCCACTTTAGTAACACAAACATGGTTTTAATTGACTCTCTACCAGATTGTTAGATTACTTTTAAAAATAGCAGAGTAAATTACTGCTTAAATGAGAGCATGACCGGTCATCTGAGCCTGTCTCAAGCTGAGATAATGATTATTAAAATCAACCATGGAAGGACAGAATAACTAATTACTGAAAACTCACTCAGTCTAACTACCAGCTCATCTGAGTAGTTAGTTACAGCCAGTTATTTTGTAATTAAATCAATTCAAAAAATTAAAAAGATGACATTTGTTTGAACTTGACACTTCTTACTCAAATAATTTACCTGCATTCTAATAATCCTCAAAATGGTCAAAGAATATTTTGTAAATTTATGATGAGAGTCTCTCCGTTTATGAAGGTGAACATAATCACATGACACAGATATGGCAGGTGGGAATGCAATTTTAATGGGGTGGAGGTCCACAAGGACTGGGGTCACCTCAGTGGGGGGGGGGGTGGTGAAATAAAAAGAGTTGCTTTGGTAAGAATGGGAAACAAAAAGTCAGGCACTTGTCGAGTAAAATCTACAGTACAAGGAGTACAGGTGGGGGCCTGGGTCAGGTCAGAGAGAGAGGGCGCACCAGTCAGCTGACCTCACCCCCACCCACCCCACTCCGACACAGCTGTTTTAACATTTCCTTTAACATAAGACGTTTATCCACTGCCCGGGTAAAAAAAGTTGCCATTTGAATTTTTCGTTGGACCGCCTTTAGCATTGATTATGGCGCACATTTGTCATTGCATTGTTTCCACAGGCTTATGCAACATCTCACCCTTTTATTTTCATCCAGATTTGCATACATTTCTCACTGAGATCCTGTATTGACAAGGAGTTGAACCTCCATAAAGCCTCCTTCAGCACATCCCAAAGACCTTCAATGAGGTTAAGGTCACAACTCTGTGGTGACCAAGTCATGCGTGAAGATGATTCCTCATGCTCCCTGAACCACTCTTTGACAATTCAAACCCAATGAATCTTGGCATTCTTGTCCTGGAATATGCCCGTACCAACCGGGAAGAGAAACATCCATTGATGATGAATGGAGGTGTAACCTGGCCATTCAGTACATTCAGGTACTCAGCTGACTTGACTTTATTGCTGCTTGACGTTGCTGAGCTGTAATAATGATCCAGTCATTGGCTCTTACATATTTGCTGATATAAATTGAAATGGCAACTATGTTTCTTTGGCCGGGCAGTGTATGTTTCAAGCTGGAAAAGCAGTCATAGGACATTCGTTCTTCAGTGAGATGTGAGACAGGTGTGGGTTTGGGAGTGCCTCAGTCTGGTGATACAGTGGCTTCACAAATACTGGTGAGCAGGCGCACTCCTGTCCTGTCACAGGCAGCCTGAGTTGGGGGACCAGATTGATGGCTTTGCCAGTGAGCCCCACGCCCCAACTCTGTTAGAATCTCAAGGAGTAAAAGAAGCGTTTTCAAGGATTAATCATTGAATTTTAAATTATTTTCTGTTTTATATACTGTATACATGAGACTTGCAGAATGGATTAATTCTAATTTATTGATGGGGCCGTTTTTGGAGTATTACAGAGGCTTAGTTGGGATTTTACTTAGTGACCGTGTGATAAAATTGGAAATAAAAGGGTACAGTCCGCAAAGAAAGACGGTGAGCCTCGCAAACATTATACCCACAAGGCTGCAGAATGAGCAGCGAGAAGCAGCACAGCGGTAATCGGCGGTCGCTTCGGACTGAAGCATCAGGGATATCCTGGGACCTAGCGGTCGTTCGACTTTCGTTTAGTTTCGTTTGTGGGTTTTCATTATGAGCTCCTCCACTCCTCCATCCTTATCCTGCAATCCCACAGCAGGCCTGTAGTCACTGTCAGATGGTCCCACACATACAACCCGCTTGCTGTTGCACGCAGCTCAGTACTCCGGATGACCCCCCCCCCACCCCCAACCTGACATCGCCTGAGAAGAAGCTGAGATGGGGCTGGTCCAGCAGTGGGGGTCACGGACCTGGCCTGTGAGAGTCATATCCTCTGAGGCAGAGGCAAGCCACGCCAGATTTATGGGAGTCCCCGTCCTTTTTTTCTTAGGCTCTTGCTCACTGGATCCTTTAGGTGCCTTGGGGTGCTTTGTGTACTTGTCAGTGTGGTAAAAAGAACATTATTGTGTTCATGAATGGGTGTTAATGAAGTGTCACTGGGGTTCTTAAAGTGTTTTATTGAGGTTTTTTTGCTGCATGTTAATTATTAATCTCATATGTATTGGGCATAGCCATGGACGTTTGTCTCACATGGATACTCAGTCCTGCTTTGAGCCAGGAAGCACCTTTCCATCTTGGTGGGAGGGACATTCTGTCAACCTAACCGCACCCCTCCCACTGAGGTGGACCAAACATCAAAGGTTAACCATGAAGAATTGGGAAAAAGAGGGAGGCACCTGAAGGTCTGATCAGGTGAACAGAAACGTGGCCTCAAGGTTGAGCCAGACACTAAAGCAGAAACACACCTGCCTGGCCCATCCTATTGAAGATGAGTTTGACGGCTGTATGTCAGGTGATCACAGCTCCTGACCATGAATGGCAACATCTGGATGGGGCAGCAGAAGTCACAGGAGGGATAAAAATGAACTTATGCTTGTTTTATTCCATAATAAAACAACACCCACCATCCCCAAAGCAGGCCTGGGTTTACTGGCCAGGTATCGACACACACACAGTGTGTTAAACATTGACATGAAGCTCATTATTTCCCATAGTGCTGATTCCTACTATATGCATAAAAATCTTTCTGAAAATATAACCTCAGATTGTTTCCCTGTACACGGTCCTAACGATTGATGATAAGTATACAAGGTGAATGACCCTCGTAATGAAACGCCTGCCATCAAAAGTACTCTTCCATGCTTCAGGGCTGAGGAGCTCTCAGTACAAAGCGTTTCCTACTGCGCGCTGTGATGATTTCCCTTTCAGTAAATCAGGTGTCTTAGGAAGACTGATCTTCCTCTGCTGAGAAACTCCCCACACCTGTGTTTCTGTGTCTGTTTGCAGCTGGGGTGCAAGCTCTCTAACTTCACGCTGAGCTCGGGGGGTGGAGTGAGCTATTTAAGTGACCCGTGAGGAGCTATCTTCAGTCCCCACTCCTACACTACACACATATTTACTGTACACAGAGAGCACTCCTGCTCTCACTTGCTTCACCGCCAGGCTGCTTCGGCGATGGCGTGACAGGTGCTCCGGTAAACGCCGCTGGTGCCCCAGCAGGACGCCGCCGCTTTAGCGTGATCCTGTTATCCGGCCCGGGTGGCACCTGCCTTTCATGACACCCGGCGCGCCGCGTCAGCTGTGGAACGGCACATCCGCTCCGCCCCCTCATGACGCCTCCTGACATAAGCACTGCCCTGCTCCTGGCAGGTCCATAGCTGGAGTCTGCAGCTCAGCTGAATGCGGGCCTCCCCCGTCACATGTTGGATGACCTCTCTCTCTCTCTCTCTCCCTCTCTCTATCTATCTATCTATTTATCTGTCTCTTTCCCCCCATTCTGCTCCAGCATCTGCCTCTCCACAGCAGTCAGGGGGTTTGAGATTCACCTTTAACCTTTAACAACTGACTCAGGGCACTACCGCTGATTCGTCCTGATCCATGAGTCCCGCTTGGTCGCCGTAGAAACTGGCATTGGGTTTAAGATGTGATTTTCTGAAACCTGTGGCCCTCTTTGCATTTGCTTAGCGTCTGGCTCAGCGACCTGATAGGAGTTTGAAGCAGCCTTCAGCTCTGTGCCCTTACAGATCACGGCTCCATCTAAGCTATGTATCCCTCAGCACTTAAAGATGAGGGGTGTTTCTCTTTTATTCAGATATTTTATTTCTTCATATTTCTGGCTGTGTGCACATGTGTACTTCTTTTAGTGATTACTTTTTACATTATGAAATAATTATTGTCCATGTAATTCAATAATTAGCATAATTAATGACCGGTGATTCTCCTGTAGAGTGCTGAAGCACATTTATCATTTGAATATTAACATTTCCGTATAAACACTCCATAGCCACTTCGAATAAGATAAACCAGCAAGTCATGCATAACCGAGCCTGAGAAAACAATCCCGGCAGCCTGCGGAATAAATAACTGTCAGCAGTAAAATAATAACGAGCCTAGCTGAAGCAGTTTGGCGTCGAATTCTGTCTGAAGCGCTCATGGGAGTTTTACTTACACAAAAATGTTCAGAGGGCAGGATAAAAATTGATTGGTTATCCCAATCACTTTCTGTTCTGCCCTCAGAACATTGTTGTGTAAGTAAAACTCCCATGAGCGTCTGAAGCACAGTTCACACTCGTCACCTTGGATGGTTCCTCACCTCCATGCTGTGGACAAGATGGCACCTCCTTTGCCAGGTAGGACAAGCAAGCCGCCATAAATCTATACCATGAAGAGGAAAATGACCTATAACTCCAAAACTTTCCATGATCGGAAGCAGGGGACGTTAAACAGTCATGGCTTGACTGCTGGCTGTTCTTCAGAAGTTCCTGCATTTACTACAGGTTTACAGTAGATTTACCATAGGTTTGCTGCAGGTTTACCATGGGACTTGGGACCTCATTGCGACTTGTGTCTGCAGCCTGCTCATTCATTTGTAATCTATTTTTCTGGAATGTTTCCATGCATTTTTATGATTTTGCACCTGACTCTTCCAATAAAAAAGTCAATTCAGCCGAACAAAATAATACAACCTAATAAAACACAGCTCATCTTCAGTAATTTCATCTGAATGGCCAGTTCACTGCTTATTATTTGATCATGCCCACCAGAGCCCAAACTCTGTGTAAATAGGGCCATACATTCTCACTAAGTGGATTTCTACCAAATTAATAGTCTCAATTAGATTTCATCTGCTAAAAATTGTTCATATGCTCTGACTTCTTTAAAATTTGCATTTCAAATGCAGTTAGCCATCTTAAGTGGAGTGCATTGAGCAAAATGCATTTTATACTTCTTTATATGGTCTTTTAAAATCATATTAAAGCTTTATTTGTGACTTGGGATGCACAGCATGTCAGAATGGAGTATAATGGAACCCCTTGTAGTAAATATCTGCAGATGATTTTCCAAACTGATGCTGCGCTCTGTTCACAGAGGAGATGTCAGAATCCAACACGCTAGTTGTCAGACTCGTCACGTTTATGAAGGAAGATGAGGCTGTATCCATCTGTCCAGGGTAACGATTGTGATATTGCACATTTTAAAAAGGAGGGACACAATGAACAGTGTTAGGTATGTTTTTCTTTGCTTTTTATTCTTAGATGAAGAATCCTAGATACTGGTTTAACTGCAGGTCTGCTGGCAGTCCAGCAAAATTTTTCCGCCGCCTGTTCTTATCTAAATGTGCCCATGCCGATCGTAAAGATATGAACGCGCACATTAATGTCACGGCACGTGGAGTAAGGGCGTTCCGGAAAATAGAACGAGCGCACAGAGTCGTTTACTCAGTTTAATTCAGTTTTGTTTTCTACAGCGGGGAAACTAATACAGCCCGGCCTGCACGCTTCGGGGAACGTGACCTTCCAGTAAAAAAGCCACAAGATTAAATTTTCATTGTTTCTCTTCTTGTTATGGAGGGTTAAGGCATGTTGGAGAAATACACAACAACACAGTGACTTGTTTTGCAGAGTACACACATGCTGGAAACTGCAGAGGTGCAGTGCGCAATGTCCTGTGGTTTGAAGGGGGTAATTCAAATAACGCACCATCCATCCATCCATCCTTCCATCCGTTTTCCAGCCACTTATCCTGGGCAGGATCACAGGGTTAATGCTTTATTTTATTTTATTTTATTTTATTTTATTTTATTTTATTTTATTTTATCCACGAACAAAACACATATAAGTAGCTATTGTAGAGAAAAGAAAGACTTGAAAAGATGAATGTATACCCACTGTCTTTGGTATGTGACATATAATGTAGTGCCACCGTAAAGCTGTCATACCGTGTCATTAATAATGTTACATTTTATATAAATGACAATAATACAGACTTAAGGGCAAAGTTGTCACTTTTCGCAGTATCTGAGGTAGTAATAAGCCCTTGGCACAGTAATACTGAAAGGGAAGATTGGCACAGACTTAAATGTAAATCTCTGTGAGCATCATTTCTGCTTTCTCCTTCATCTGCGTAGTATGACAGCGGCTGTGATAAGTTCGCCGCTATTTATATTTTAATGCATTCTGACAAATTTGGCAAGAAAACTGCAGACACAGGAGCGGAGGGTGCCCAGGGGTGGCAGGGGGCAGGAAAAACAGGGATATGCCACACTGAGGGTGAGCCAGAGATGGCTGGGGATGGAATCAAGATGGGAATCCCACATCAGGAGTGTGTCAGAGGTGACAGGGGACAGGAACAAGATGGGTATCCCACATCAGGAGTGTGTCAGAGGTGACAGGGGACAGGAACAAGATGGGTATCCCACATCAGGAGTGTGTCAGAGGTGACAGGGGACAGGAACAAGATGGGTATCCCACATCAGGGGTGTGTCAGAGGTGACAGGGGACAGGAACAAGATGGGTATCCCACATCAGGGGTGTATCAGAGGTGACAGGGGACAGGAACAAGATGGGTATCCCACATCTGGGGTGTGTCAGAGGTGACAGGGACAGGAACAAGATGGGTATCCCACATCTGGGGTGTGTCAGAGGTGCCAGGGGACAGGAACAAGATGGGTATCCCATATCAGGGGTGTGTAAGAGGTGACAGGGGACAGATATCCCAAAGCACCATCATCTTCATTATTATTGGTAGCATGCAGTAATAATATTGTAAAAATCACTTGACTAGAAAGCAAACTGTCGACATGAAGTATTATCAATAAGAAGTTTGCTTTTCCTGTTCTCAAAATAGCAGACCAAGTATGAGAATTTAATTTAATAAGCATGTAATATGCTCAAATCTTGAGTTTTAAGTGATTTTTTTCATGAGAATATAAAATAATTCATGATTTTTCAATATAATCACTATTATTCAATCTAATATGATTCTGACTTATCAAAGATTAAATTAAATCTAAATACAAAAGACTTCTGTGAACTCAAAAAAAGAGTTCAAACATATCCTTTTCTTTCTCTTTTTCATCTTCCCATTTAGAAAACTTCACCCATCGTCTTCCGTAAAATTATTCTCCTTAATATGTCTGTTTTGTGCTCTGAAAGCTATTCAAGCATTTGCATATTTTAATTAAATGTCCCAAATTTCAAAACATTCAAGACTGACTTGTCATTTCCTTTATTTAAGCAATTAATTAATGTTTGCCGTTAACTTGTCAGCACAAAGTCACATTTTTTACTCTTGAAATGCAACTTCTTGGTGAATTATTACTTTTTATAAGAATGGCATTTAAGGGCAAGGTCTCCCCCGCCGCCCTGAATGCCTCCCTTTCCTGGCTGGAAGCAGCGTCTCTGACACCCCGGTCGTAACATCATGCTGTCACACTTTCCCTGACCAGTCATACATCAGTGACTTGGTTGCCATGGCAGCTTGGAGCCTGTGGCTGCTGACTGGGCAGCGCGAGCGTAATGGTGAAGCCACTGAGCAACACGCTCGATATCGTCGTCATCAGTGTCCACCGTCACTTAGCCCTACCGAACCACATGGGCTCACATCACCCAGGAAATCCATACACACATCAGATCTGATCGTGTGCAGATGTAGTTGGTCACGATTAAGGGCTGCATGCAGGTTTGGAGAAAATAAAGGAAATATTTGACTGAAATATGTTCTGTGGACAATATTATGTCAGACAATATTACTTATGATAATGCTGAGATAAATACAATTTAGATTTGTTAATCATAAACTAAGATTATGTTCATTGCTTTAGAGACTATGATCTTTTACCAAGGCACTTTTATAAAGGTTGTGAAAAATACTCACCACAAACTAATAACTAAACCAATGAAGAGTGACATTAACGGTCAGAAATATGGACAGGGCCACCTTCATTTTTGTATATTTTTTATTCTAAATGAGAATAGCTAGCAGACTTTTATAACTGAATTTCCTTGAATATTTCTGGGGAGTCATGGAGGGTCCTCAGTTGTTTTTGAGGAATTAACCCTCAGCCTGACGGAATAGAGGTGAGATTCATCGCCATATCATGGTGTTGAAATGACATCAACAAGATGAGATGAGATGGTACATCATGGCGTTTAAGTGACATCATAGGGGTCAAAATGACACCATAGTGAAATTAGATCATAGAGATGAGATTCATTCCCATATCATAATATGGCACATCATGGTGTTTAAATGATATCATGGAGCTGGGTTTCATTTCCAAATCATGTTCTGGCATGACATGGTGTTGATATGACATCATATAGATGAGAGTCATTCCCATATCATATCATGGCATATGGTGATGTTGAAATGACATCACAGAGAAGAGTTTCTTTCCCATGTCCTGCCATGGTATGTCATGGTGTTGAAATTATCAAGAGAATGACATCATACAGAAATGACATTATAGATGTGAGCTCCATTTCAATAGAGATGACGTTCATTCCCATATCATACCAAGGCATTTCCTGATGTTGAAATAACATCAATGAGATTCATTTACATTTAGGGCTGTGTACCGAACTTTGGTACTTTTGTGGTACCAACCAAAATGCTCCTATCCTACTGAGGATCAAAAAATTTATTATCTTTTGGTGCCAAATTTAGTGCCCTCAGCGCCTGTGAGCTAATAAGCATGCAGCATCTTTGTGTAAAGATCTAAAATCACTGATGATTGGCTGTCTAACGTAACGTTACACAAATACATCATAGAGAGAGACAAACCTGTGAACTGGCTCACATGTGCTGTATTATTTTTTTGTGACAGAATGTAAGAAATGCCTTGGAAATCAAATGTGTGGCTCCACAGGGTTCCAGACTGTGTCCATTCAGACAGTGGGACTAAATTTTATAACTAGGTGGACCAGTGTAAATATGTCCATCATTTATGCCCAAATATGACCCCCATATAGTGGCTGACCACATCTTTGTACACCAGCTGAAAACCCGGAGAGAGTGAGAACTGGTTTTTATATATATGCATGTGTGTTAGTGAGATCATCGGAACTCGGTCCCAATGCAATTCCTTGAAGGCACTTATAGTAATAAATTTGCTGATTGCTTAACCACAAACAGTGGCGCTATCATGGAAGCTACGCTTAAGCGTAGAAAAAGAGACAGAACAGATGGAATTATTTTTGTACCTCAGTAATAAGATTGAATACCTTTTCGCTTTATGTGTCCCCATATACTGCGGGTGGTTAAACATGCCAGCGCTTATTAGCAGGATAACATTACATCATTTTTTTATTCTATGAAAAATAAGATTGATCTGCTGGCCAGATTTTTTATGGATTCTAAACATTTCCTCAGTCATATAAGTAAAAAATAAAAGGCTGTTTCTCGTTATAATCGTGATCGATCCCCCCAGTAACTAACCAATAACTAAAAAAATGACTTGTTCAAATAAAAGATTTGTGCAGTAATGTTTAATATGTTTTTATTGTCATTGAAATTTATTTAAAAACATATTTATATTGAAAAGAAGTATTGTTCAGGAATTGGTATCAGAATCAAGGTATCATTCTGGTACTGGTATTGAAGAATTTTGAACGATGCCCAGCCCTATTCACATGTCATGCCATGGTACCTCATGTTGGTGAAATGACATCATAGTGGTGAAAATGATATCATAGAGCAATGACATCATGAAGGTGAGATTGATTCCCATATCATACCATGGTACATCATGGTGTTTAGATAACATCATAAATATGATTTCCACATCATGCTATGGCACGTCATGGGGTTGCATTGACATCAAAGAGGTGAGTTTCATTCCCCCAGCATGCCATGGCATGTAATGGTGTTCAAATGACATCATAGACATAAGATTCATTCCTGTGCCATGCCATGTTACATCATAGTGTTGAAATGACATCATATAGGTGAGATTCATTACCATAACATACCAAGGCACATTATGGTGTTTAAATGACATTTTTAAGGTTCATTTCCAAATCATGCCATGGCACATCATGGTTTTGAAATGACATCATAGAAATGAGATTCATTCCCATGTCATACCATGGCACATAATGGTGTTGAAATGATAGTGTTGAGAAGGTAAGTGTCATCTTTATGTCATCGCTGAAAAGCATCGATTAATGTGAAAGGTAACTCCAGCAACATCTACAGTGTTTTCTAATGTTTTCCTCATGTTGCACCAAATCTATACTCATATAAATATATTTCTAGCATTTTCGAGAAATGAAGACAACCAGGCCATAACCATAATTCTGATTCTGATTATAGCTATTCCTCAGGATATTTTTATGCATCGTGGGCTGTACTGTAGAAATAGTGTCATATACAGTGTGGAATGAAGCGAAGACTGGATTGGCAAACCAGTGAAAAGCATCCTGGTAACCAACAATACGAGGTGCTGTCACTTACCGGAGAGATGTGTGCATGGGGAAGATAAGTGGGTAGATCCAGGGAAAATCGTTTGGAGAAGCAGTGTGGAACGTTACCTACGGACCGGAACCAGCAAGGACGCGTCTCATGGGAGCTGCTTGGAGAAACTGTTAACCTCAGCTGCTCCGGTAAATATCTGGCATTATGAATGGGCAGAGTATGCCCAACAAAGGCCTTTGTCTTCGTGGCAGGGCAGAGTGTCAGCTAAGAGGATACAGTGACACAGATATTAGGGTATTCCGATCACAGACGGAAGACTACATGACTGAAACTCTTGGAGCAGTTGTTGAGGAGGGGGGGGTGCTCAGATCCAGGTTTTAATAGCCATCTACAGTCTAAATTTAACAGAATTTGTTCCATCCAAAAGGCTGGGCCAGAAGTCTCCTGTGATGAGGTCACTGCTACCTCTTTCATTCCTTCATTCCAGTCCCAGAAAGTTGCTGTGATGACAAGCACTGGGGGAATCCCTGGAATGCAGGACAGAAAGACCTCCTCGATGCAGCCTGGGTTTAATTCCCTTTTTGTAATAATAATAATAATAATAATAATAATAATAATAATAATAATACCATGTATACTGCATTATGCAACACCCCTGGTGCAGAGCGCTCACCTGTGACACTGACCTTGTGCTATTTTAGTGCTCAGAGCTGTAGAGATGACTGGAGGTCCTGAGTTGTTGATCAGTGACAGCTGTGGCATCATAAGAAGGTACAAATTAATTTTCTCTAAGATATATATTTTTCCCATCTGAGGAATTGGCTTCAGCCATTTGCATGTAATTCAGACACGTAGCTGGTAGCTCTAAGTCCCCCATGAGAATGTGACATACGTGTGTGCATTATACATATACATACATGTTGTCATGACCTGCTCGTACGATCCTCCTGTGTGCCACGCCCACCTCGTTACCTCGTGTTTTTACCTGATTGTTCCC
>JAODLC010000036.1:21268742-21282489 GCA_026781145.1 Hippopotamyrus pictus | reverse complement strand
GCTGTTCAAACCCAGGTGTGAGGACTCTTCAGCCAATCAGTCCTCTAATTAGTAATCTAATTAGGGAGTTGCAGCGACATACACAACAGCCCTTTGCGGATAAGATCGCCCTCCCCTGATGAAATATATCACATTAGATCCCACAATGCATTTCAATTCATTCTACAAAGTTAGAACTGTTTTAAAATACTCATGTTTCTGATGTGTCTTCTAATGTACAGTAACACCTCATATAATTTTCTTATACGTCAATAACACATTAAGCACAAGTGGTGCTTGGGAAGAGATCCTGCCCTTTCTATGCAGCAGCATCTTCTGCTAGGTGGTAGAGCCAGAAAGACCCACTAAACATCAGGAGAAATATAAGCACAGGTCCCATAAACCGCTGTGGCTTTAACAAGATGGTTAACACAGCTCAACTGCTGACCAGCGTAGAGAAGTGCTGAGAGCGGGCATGATTCTACCCCGTTAATGCCCATCTTTGCCTCATTGCCTATACTCATAAACAGCTTAATTGATAGACCAGCCCGTTGTCACTAAATCACCATTATATTATTTGCAATTTAAGAGAGGTTTTCTTTTGCTTTCAACATTTAGAAGGAAGAAGGCAGAATATAACACCGAATGTTTATGCCAGAGGGTAGAACTCTGGCCTCACACTTCCAGGGTTCGAATGCTCCCTGCTCTGTGTGTCTGGTGTTTACACGCACCCCAGTTTCCTCCAGGTACTCCAGAAATGCACTGAGGCTAGCTGACAGTCTGTGATTGTCTGTGAATGTGCCCTGTAATAGACAGGCATCTTGTCGAAGGGGGGGGGGGGGGGGGCAGCTTTGTGCCTGATGCTATCCTTGAAATCCTGACCAGGATACACAGATATGAGATGGATTGCAGAAAAAAGGAAGAATACAGTATCTCTGAGCACTTCTTGATAATGTTCACCGTATTTCCTTGCCAAGAAATGCATTTAGTAAATAAATAAGTATAAATAAATCTCTGAACTTACTATAGTGTTGCAGGTACATTTAGGATGTCTAGAGCTGATCTTGGTTAATGCAGTCTGGACTTTGTGGTTATTAGTTGGGCTTGGGTAGTATGCCAGTATTATGGTATTACAACGGTATTTAGAAATCCCAAAGGTATTGTTTTTCATACCATCAAAAATGCAGATGCTCCTCTTTATATTGAATTGAGCCCTGGCTTAGCCTAAATAATTTTTAATTTTTGCTATTTGTAGGCTATTTTTCCCGATTAATAGGCAAGCATGTGCCTTCACGCAGTCACCCGAATAGACCTACATATTTTGATTGTTTTCATGTTCCAGGGAAACATAATGGTGTCCGTTCCATCCGCTTCATTTACATTCTACATTAAGAATATTTGTGTATATGAATTTACCTGAAAACACAGAAGTTGCAGCTGTGTTTTATTTTAAACTGATAGGAAATACAGTACTATTTGACAGGCAGGACTCATGTTATTCGCACTGATCTTTCCCCAGTTCTTTGCATTCAAGCGACTGTTAGTAGTTTAGTTAACTGTCTCCCATCTACCCTAGGGCGTGGTTACATGGCGGAGTGGTGTCAATAAATGACGGTTGATGGTTGAAAGGAATTTCCTCATTTCCCAAGCGCTCACCTTCCACACTCATAAGCCCATTTAGGCTTCTTTGATTCCGGAGTTTACACAGTCTACCTGATTTATGTTCTTCTTTTTTGTTTTTAAATTCCGTGTGTAGGGCGGTATGAAACAATAGATTCCACCCCAGCCTAGTAATAGTATAGTATTACCCCAATATAATGGCTGCAATAACAATAATTCATAGACGAGATTAACCTTGTATCGTTGGCATTTGCATTATTGTTTTGTTAGCTTATCATTTTGTCCAAAAATAGTTGCAATTCTGTGGTTAATGCTGCGAGACACTCTGCTAAGTCGACATGGAGGATTGATGGACTGTGCCGTGGCCTCACTCCTTCAGGGTCGTGCTTGCAGCTCCTACCTGAGCTTTGTGTGCGTGGAGCATTCACACTGCTGCCCAGTGGATTAGGGAACTGTGCCTGTATCCAGAAGCTCATGATCTCCACTGGACTCTTGGGTGAGGCCTTAACTCCAACTGCTGCATGGGTGCTGGATGCTGGTTGTCTTTGCTTTCTGTCCCATAGCTCTTCTTACTTGTATGTCTCTTTGGGTAAAAAGTATCTGCTAAATAACTGAATGTAAACGCTGTGATTTCGGTGGGTCGGCTTTCCTAAATGGCTCGTGTGTGTCCTGCTCTGGACTGATATCACGCTCAGTGTGCCCAGTGGTTTCTGGGATATGCTCCAGACTCACTGTGACCATGTATTAGCTAAAAATAGATCATACTGGTTAAGGAGCTTGCTCAAAGGTGAAGGCAGGGCTACACATGGGAATGAGCCAATAACCTTCCGGTGCTGAGTGTATGTTCTTACCCCTTATGTTACCCTTTGCTCCTCATAATATTTCGGATCATCAGCATTTGTTTTATAATATAAATGTGAAACCATCCAGGCTGGAACCCCTGTCGGCTTTTCTTAATACATACCCAGCAAGAGTTTTTCTTATCTTTTTTCTGCTGAAAGGCAATTTATTATCCATTTCTGTTTTTAATTATCTCCTGAGACAGACTCGCGCGGTAGTCATGCGAGGAAATGAGAGGTGGCTGAAACAGTATGTAATCCGCAAGGTAAAGGGCCTCTTCTCTGACTTTCACAGTAGACAGAATCAGCTCATCTGCAGTCTGGTAACGCCCGGGTTTGTGCTGGTCGGGGAGTTCAGCTCTTCTACGCCGGCGCTGATCAGTCCAATTACCCTGTTGGGAAGGGGGACGGAGCGGAGACGGGACAATGGGGACAGTGCGTCTGCCAAAGAGCACCATCCAATGAGGCCCTTGGTTTTATTATACCCGTCTAGTTGCTTTTGTTTATAAATAAGCCCCTGGAAAAGGGCTCAGAGGGAGGGACTGTCCTTGGTTCCTCTGGCGATGGAAGCTTTGTTTCGCTAACTTTTTCGGTCAAAGCAAATTCTTCTTTTTTTGGCTTATAGGCTATTCAGAGATCTGGGGGTAAAATGCCTGTGGGCTGAAGACATTACAGCCCTTTGGATTTCACTCAGAGTTACTGAAACATGCTTCCATTTTGTTCCAGATTTTACCAAGATGAGAAAAAAAAGAAAACTAAAAATAGCGTAAAATAAGCTATCTATAAATCCTGGTCTTTGCACCTTTATGATTTCTTCTGCTGTAGGATGTCGTTTACAGTGATGCGGGCATATACACAGCAGCAGAGAGATTGCCGTTCACCTGCCCCTGGCAGAATTCTCATCCTCGTGTCATGTTTTTTTGGGAGTGCAGCGTATTAATATAGCTAATTTTCTGACAAAGCCAGGACTAGCCCTACATCCGCTATGCTTATAGGCAGCCCGTATCTAGACCTAGCTTACCCTCCCATGGTATTCAGTGTGAGCCAGTGCACCTTTCGCTGCCTCCTGGGGGTAGATGGAGTGAGAATAGTTTTTAAAAATTGAACAAGCTGCTAATCCAGCAAAATAGGGAAAAAAAATAACTTAATATTTTAGTTAAAGTTAAATTATTAGAAGTTTAGGAAGTGCTAGGAAGTAGATCAGGCATGAATAAGGCAGTGAGTTCATAAAGGCTCTGACCAATGGCAAACACTGATGGTCATGTGATCGCAGCAGGTACAGGAGTGCACCAATGGCATGGATGCACAGGCATGATGTAAGAGAATGATGCAGGACAAAGATGGCGGCTCTAAATGTGAGCTAAAGGTAGCATATTCATACATGAGGAAATAATACTAAAATAAATGTAAACACTAGTTTTGCTACAAGACATCTATCAACTCTATCAGCTCAAACAGTATAGATATGTGCTTTAAAAGTACAACAGGATAAGGACATCTGAGATCAAAATACACAGTTTGACTAATTTGCGTGAATTATCGCCCAAGAGCTCTGACGTGGGTCTGATTGAACATTTCTGGTGGAGCTCACCTCCCAGTTTGTTTTTATAGAAAGGATCTTCTGAAAGCCAGCCTGGGGTAGCTGGTCTTCAAGCAGTCACTGATGTGCTATAACTCCGGCTGGTATAACCAGGCGTTTCCACAAGCTGTTTAACCTTCTGAGGTGGTCACTCGCCGGACACTGTGGACTGCAGCACCGCTAACTTTGTTAATGGCCATATTAAACGTTGTTTACACTCAGGTGTGTAAACATGATATGTAATAAGCCAAGGTAGTGAGTCACAGATTTGGTTACCCAGTCACTGGGGGCATCAGGGGGTGGGGACTTAATTATCACAGAACATCTGTTTTTTAAAGGGTTTTCAAGTTAAATTTTGTTTTTTTTTTTTTTTCCGAAAAGAGATATCAGCCGCCATCCCTACTTCACACCGTGGCAGACTCTCCTGAACCTGCTTGTCCAGCGCAGAGTGACAATGAGGCAGAGGCTGATTCCGGAGGCAGAGGCTGATTCTGGAGGCAGAGGCTGATTCTGGAGGCAGAGGGAATACCCTGGGGAGACACTCTGGACGGGCCGCCAGTCTGTCACACAGCTTGTTATTTTGTATATTTGATGTAATACATATTCTCTGTGACCCTGACCTGGGTAAGTGGCTGGAAGATGGATGAATGGATGGATGGATAAAGTATTTTTGATATTCTTAATTAAATCCCAGTCTGTACTGTGCATGTTGTCCCCCCCCAATGACTCTGGGCAGCACAGCTGAGAAACTGTGGAAAAGCTGCTTTAAAATCAGAAAACACGACGGTCTCTGGAAAGATGTTAAGGTTTAAATGATTTATCAACGATACTGTGTGCAGTCACATGCTGTCTGGAATGTGCATCTTTTTAATATTTCATATATGCTTTTTTTTGCACATCGTTATAATATTATTATGAATATATTATAAGAATATACTATTGTTATGTAGGCCTATTACTGTTATACCATGCTATGTCCAAGGGGCTTACTTTTATAGATTATTAAATTCACATGCAAAAAAAGCTGAATGGCTGATAATGATTTCTTGTAACCTTTGCTTACCAATCGACCATACCAAACTGCATATTAATCACACTTTTGTTAATAAGGAGCTGTTTCCTTCAAACTTTTTTTTTTCTTTAATGAAAGATGGTGGACTATTATAAATATTTTCCTTATTTCAAATTCAAAACATTTTCAGAAATGACTCGCAAGGCAAAACGGGTTTTATTGATATAAAACGAAACACACAGTGGCAGGAGAGAAACAGGAACGCAGGGGATCAAAACAAGAGGTCTACACCCAAGAAGGACATGGCTAACAAGGGGAGCGGCGTTAATGATCGGAATAGCGACAACGAGACAAACAGGAACTTAAGTACAAGGACTAACGAGGGGACACAAGCATCAGGGATGGGGAGGAGACAGGATGGTCAGGCAGACATGGTGGGCAGGACATGACAGTATACCCCTCGAAGCATGCCCTCTGGGCACGAAGGACAAACAGGTATGGGGACCAAGGAGATCAAACAACAGGGTGGACACACGGGGCAGTGAAACAGACAGGACACTAGACAGGGCATGGCAGGACCAACAGGGCACGTAGGACAGACACCACAAAAGGTCAGAGGGACAGAGCCACTGCACAGGGTAGGACAAATGGAATGACGAGGGGCACAGAACAGGCAGGGGTGAGACCGGGGGCGAACAGGACAACAGAATAGACTATCGGACAAAACCACACAGACTCTCACAATACGAGGGATGAAGAACTCAAGGGCAGGTAGTTTGGACCAAAAGGGTTTTTATTAAAATAAAAGGAAATAAACAGGGACAGACTATACACAGGACATGACCAGGTGCCAGGGACAAACACTAGACATCAACGGGGACTTGGGAGCAAAAGAAACAGATTAAGACAAACAGAACAGGCCATGACACAACAGGGCAGACAAGTAGAGAAGCAGCAGAGATAGGGGTGGGAACAGAAGAGGAAGCCACTGGAGACACAGAACAGGTGAAAATAAAAGCAGGACAGGGCACTGGGACAAGGACTGCTGGAGAGGAGCAGGAGGGCGTCGCAGTGTCTCTCCTGAAGGCTGCAGCAGGAGAGTCGCTCAGATAGGCGCAGCGGAGGTGAAGACGGGCTCTGGGACGCAGCGGAGGTGAAGACGGGCTCTGGGGGCGCAGCGGAGGTGAAGACGGGCTCTGGGAGCGCAGCGGAGGTGAAGACGGGCTCTGGGGGCGCAGCGGAGGTGAAGACGGGCTCTGGGGGCGCAGCGGAGGTGAAGACAGGCTCTAGAGGCATGGGGATGGTCTCACCAGTGTCTGGCTCTGGAGGTATGGTGGCAACCTCTCCTGGCCAGGACTCTGGAGGGACAGCTACTGGCACCGCTAACTTCCTCTGCTTCTTTCTCCTGTGATGGGTAACAGCAGGAGGGGATACGGCGAGCCGCGAGGAGGCTATGGGTAGACCAGCCTGATGCTCAACTATTCCTCACAGTTGTGCCAGCAAGCGGCAGACCTTCCCTGCCTCCTGGGGATCAAGGTCCAGGGAGAGTCCCGTTAACATCTCCCCCAGACTGGAAGAAAACTACGCCCTTGGGGATCCTCCAGGCTGCAGGGTTAGTCCTCCTCTCCTGATGGACCTTAAGAAGGGAGCTGACGTCCTCCATTTGGAGATGGGGTGGTACCCACAGTGTTGATGACTCCTTTGGTCCCAGGATACGAGGCACGCGGGGCATCCGGTCCACCGGGTGCAGGGAGTCATTGAAGCTGGAGTGGAAATATAGGCTGTCGGGATTTTGTGGGAGTCCAGTCATCCTGTCACAATATGAGGGAGGAAGACTCAATGGCAGGCATTTTGGACAAACCAAAAGGGCTTTAATTGAAATAAAATGAAGCAAGACAGGGAGTGAAAAGAAACAGGATGGCGAGGGATAAAAACAAGACAAGAACACTGAGGAAAGAAGGGTTGACAAGTGCTATAAGATCTTATAAATACTTATATATAAAATCCTATGGGTGACATAGGTGGCCACCGGGGGGGGGACAGCTTCTGAGGAGCCCTGGTTTGACAGCCAATTTGTTTGATGTTTTGATCGTTAAACTTAATTTGTTTTCACTAACAATTTACAAATTGTTTCTACCTCTTCATTTAAAGATTAGATAATGTACAATTGACTGCTATACCATAAATGTAACATTTTAAATAAAATGAATAGTGCGTGATGGTATGATCTTAGCAGTACATTCCTCTTCGGAAAGAAGTGGAATGTGAGAAGTCATGTTTTGAACAGAAAACCTTCATTTCGCTTGAGTATGTGAGACTGCTAATTTAATAAACGATAACTGAAGAATATATCATTAAACAATCTCCAGTTTTTCTCATACAGTTGTGAGCTTACAGTTCACTGATCACTTATAGAGCTCCCTGTAGCTCTCTCTGGCCTGGCTGCATAAGTATTTGACATTAGCCTATACCTTCATGCATAATGCCCAGTACGCTTGATTCAGAGTGCTGAATTACTTAATTAATTTAAATGAATCAGAGTGAGAGACCTGGAACCCTAATTAATGGCAACCAGTTTGCTGTGGGCCACTTTTGCCATATTCCCTTTCTTTGCAGCATATTTAATGAGCACATTCTGTGGTCTGGCACCATGTTTCGCAAGAAAATCCTCTTACAATGCAGCCATTTTTCTGCCATCTTGAAATTGTGAAAAATGCACCTCTGTTTGTAAACAAATGAAAATCGGCGGTGAATGTGAGGGGTTGGTTTGGTCTCATATGACTGCTCCCTAGACAACATTTCAGCAATGCTTGGAGACAGCCGCCGAACATATTTACCTCAGCTAAACGGAATTTTCCAGGTTCCGTTCCTGCCCATCTCTCTAATTGCTCTCCGATTTTCAGCCGAGGGCCTGTTTAATAATCACTCTGCTATGGTTTAAGGCGACAATCGCATCTTCGTCGAACAGATACCTTTTAAACAGTGATGACTTGTAAGCGAGGCTGCGAGAGGATTTTCAGGCGATCTCGGGCGAAACGTGACAAGCCCTTCTCTGGGTTCTCATCTCATTATTTCCCAAGGTGATTTCCTCTTGCTTGAGAACCATTGAAATGGAAACCAGCCGTAGTGAAATTGAGGTTAGGCTGGCGTTTTGCATTTGATGCATTACATATGTTATTTCTGAAAACAGCAAGGACACCAATATGAAAAAGACCCAGTAAAATCTTTGAACAGACAGTTGAGTGGAGTTTGACATGCTCACACACCTCTGGGGTGTTCCTGACTGGTGTAAATTTGCCCAAGAACGATGACAGCGTTGTAACATTTAATGACTTTTGTTGGCAATTTTGTTCAGTGTCTGCATCTTCTCCATATGAATAATACAACGGAAGTTGGTTCATGATTGTTCCAATTAAATTACATAATGACATTGGCCCAAGTTTTCTTCTACACACAAAATTAATCAGGAGATAATTGTGTCTGCTTGGAGGCCATCACAAATGAAAGAAATTATTCTTTAAAGGTTGCCTATGTAACAAACGCCATTCTGACCATCAGCTTCACCTGAGAAAATTACGTCAGTTACGAGATTTAGTCTATCATCTAAACCTTTAACTAGTCTTGCCTAACTTGTGGTGGAACTCGAAGGTTCAGCTTATTAGAAAAGGGAGGCAGTGCATAATCACCAATTTAAAAATGGATGAGAGCAACATGCATAAAAAATGCGTTATTAAATAATTGATTATAAAAACTTTTACTGTGCTGTAATGTTGCAAATCTTGTTTTCTCCACTGCATGTCCTACAAGAGAAAAGCAGACACGCAGCAAGATCAAAACTCAATGAACTCGAAAGAACCACACGCTTGGTGAAGGGATGTTTTTAAAAACAAGTATTTAAATTAGCATTAAATAGTTGGTAGCCTTTGCAGCCAGTCGCTTGCCATTTATTTAAACAGCTATGTTTGTGGAGAGCTCATTTTGAATGAGGTGTGTGGAATTTTCAGTGAAGAGGGCTGGCTCCAACAGAGCTAGCGTTTGTCAAAAATAAAATGAATGTGTGCGACGTTTCAGTGAATCACATTTCATCTCTGAGCAGATCTTTACAGGACTGTCCATGCTCTCGCCTGTTTTCCGTGTCACAGACATCTCTGTGATATTTCAGCCATCTCTGTCATGGAAGCTTCCGAACATTTTCATAGTTTAAACATCACAGCTTTATCCCTAAGAGGTTTCAAGGTGCATTAAGGTTACCTGCAATGAAATGAAAGTGTAATTCTGACAACTGTTGTCAAAATATTCTGCTAAAAGTGAACTCTAAAATGCTTGAGAGGTTCAATTTGAATAGGTGAAGATGCCATTTCAGTATCCATGTTGAAATATCCTCATTGATAAATTCACCAATTCACACACGTAAGAGCTTCAGTGTCAAATAAGTAATAAGAACGTCACAATGTCTGGCAAATCCTAATCGCATCAAATAACAGTTTATTGCTCCTTTGAACATTTGTCCTCATTCCGTCTCTTGCACATATTCCACGTCATGTTATGTTAAATTTTAAGAGCAAACACTGAGGCATCTGATAATCGTAAATGTATTTAGTCTAGGTAATCGAACAAAAATCATATATGATTCTCATGTTTGTTGCTGGGATGTTTCTGTTAGATCTTTACCCATATAAATATGGAGGAAAGTACACAACTTGCAGTTAAACCCAAGACGAAAATAGTATCGTCCGGAGACGGCACAATAGAATAGTTGAACAAGCTATATTGATCAACCCAGTAAATTCTCAAATTTGTAAGATGACAATGCAATTAAGGGAACGGCATAACAATAGAAACACAGACATTACACAGTTTAGAGCAGGGTTTCTCAACCCAGTCCTCGGGGACCACCAGACCGTCCAAACTTTTGCTCTCTCCCAATTGCCAGGGAATTTGGAGACAGCAAAAATGTGGACCGTCTCGTGGTCCCTGAGGACTGGGTTGAGAAACCCTGGTTTAGAGTAATGCCACTGCTTTGCGCTCTTCTTATGCTGTGTCAGGAGACTGCTACACCCATCTAATGTGTTGATTAGATGTGTTGAATCTGCCATTCTGCAGAATGCATTAGTATTGCCTTCTAGTATTGTCTAGGGCCATAATTTTTAAAAACAGCAATCATGATCAAATTTAAAAAGAATACACGTTAAGTTCCAAATAAATGACATTTTTCGGTTGCTCAGTGTAACCAGTGTGACAAAAGTTGGCCCTTTCATATTTGTATCTGGAGAGTCCTTTCTCATCATCTTGGTTTGTATCCGTTTCCAGCGTCGTCCCCAACCAGTGAATACTGTAATGCGGACAGAAATGACAACAGAAAAGTCCACTTCATATCTAGATCTCACAGCTGAATGCAAAGAAGGCCATCTGATTTATGGGAATTCCCAAAAATGGACCTTACCATAGGGGAATTCAACTCAATCAGTAACAGAATCAAGCAGTAACAACATAACTAAGTGTCTTGTCATCAGAAGAGGAAGAACGCTGGCAATCCATTGTATGAAGAACTATACTGCTTTTTCACATCATTGATGTCTGGTGACCTTGCAATAATTTCTCCCTCATGAGCGGGTCATAGTAAGTAATGAGCTGATCAGTATTTTTCATTACAGGGCTGTGACAGTTTCAAATGATAACAGGAGAATTCAATTAAAAAACATAACAAGCATGCTTACTCTTAATTATCCAGGACAGCATACTGATATATCACCTTATACAGGTATATCTCAACGCAGACAATTTTCTCAGTTTTACTATTGCTACAAGATAGTAAAAATTGTTTTTTTGACCTCCGAACCAGTTAGGCAGTCTTGAATATAAACACAATGCTAGATGACTTGAATCCAGGGCGATCTTTCTGACAAGCTGTTACTCAAGTCTATCCTGAGATTGAGTGACATCCAGCAGTCAAAAGGATCATCTTAGGGGCAGTTTTGACAGTCAGCATGGGAGATGTCATTAGTTTGTCCTAATTCTCCTGGGAATTTGGAGCATAAACATCAAAGCTGCATAATGCAGGATTTCAGAAAACCTTACAGGAGATCAGGGCATCTGCATCCCTCTGACACGCCATGTTTTGTCTCTCCTTTATTCGTACTTGAGCGGTTGGCAGAGGAAGGCGTCGACAGCAGAAGATACAGTCCTGCATAAACAAAGTGTGCCAGCCAGACATGATGTTTCTGCTGGAAGCAGCAAGGAACAACATGAAGTTTTCTGAGGAGATATCAGGGTCATTCAACTGCAAGACAGGGCCACATAGCCATTCAAGCATCTCCACCTTATCAGTTAGCCAAGCTTAGAGATCTGGGCAGGGAGGGACCCTGGAGGTGGTGGATTTGCTGAATCTGTTTTGTGGTCATGTGTGTTTACTCTGTTTCGTTGTGTCATCCATGACTAAGATCAGTTCCATGACAGTTAACTGTCATTTGAATCTGACCTCATGGAGCACAATAAACTAGTAACTGGGTGTGGAAGATTGAATCCACCGTACCTTTATCTCAGCTGGTCTTGATCAGGTCAGAAGATGTGGGTCCCTTCTGTACAGTAGCTGTCAAAGCCCATGTGATGCCCTAGGAAAACTTCAGCACTGCTGCCCCCCTGCCAGCTTGATCACTGCGGGGGTGGGGAGGGGTAAGGGTGGCCATGTTAAAATTTATCGAGGAGGTGGACAGAGGTGGAAAGTTCAGGTCCAGAAAGTACAAATCCAGACCAGGGTTTTGTTTCAACCAACCAGCTGAACATGAAGAGTCACAGTTACAGAGTACTCAGCTGGTTGATTGAAACAAAATCCCGGTCTGGATTTGTACTTTCTGAGCCTGGACTTTCCACCTCTGGCCATGGGAAACTTCCCACAGTGCCCTTACCAGGATACCAGCATTTGCCACTGCATCTGTAGATCGGGGCAGCTGGTGGAGTGAGGCATGTTCCCACAGAAATAATTGGTCTTTCTCAGTATGATTAATGTAATTGAAATATATATGATGTAGAACATTCGTTTAAAAATAGTCTGCTGTAATTTCTGAGTATGATGTGTTGTTACACACACACAGACACGCACATTTATGCGCGCATCCTTTACCCATGCAGTGTAAAGTTCAGTCCTCATATTTGGGTTTATACACACATCACATTTACCTTATGTAAATAACAAGCAGCGCGTATTAAAAGTTCTTCTTGACCTTAACGCTCCCATTTGTATTTCCGATCCAGGACCCCCTGTTCACCCTCCCGCTCCCGTATTTATAAACCAGGTCAGCGAGACCAGGGAAGAGTTAACCGCTGGCTGGCGCGGTATTGGCTGCCTTGGCGGAGGTGTCGGCTAGCCTGGAGAGAGGGGCAGCCGGCCGGGAGTGTGAGAAAGCCTGGCCGAGGAAGGATGTAGTGCGGGCTCTCTTCACTTACTTCTGGGATGGTACCTTTGCTTTGAGAGCAGTCATGGACCTGTGTAGCCATCGCCATCGGGGGTTAATTGGGTTCCCACTATGACAAGTGCCGGAGCATCGCTTTCTCACATCAGCGGGAAGGTAAGAGCAGCAAGTGCCCCTGGAAGTGCAGCGCGGTGCCGATCGCATGCACGGGTCCGCGAGACGTTTCCGCACCGTGCGAATTACATGCATCGATCTGCGAAACGTCTTCATTCGGCTGCATATGTCGCGTAATTCCTGCAAGTGCATTTTCTTTAAGATGCATTTAAGACCTGTTTTTACACTTTCCGTGTCGAACAAGTTGAGAACCTTCCTGATGTGTAGTTGTTACCCACGGATTGCGACGCGGAGCTGCAGTTATGAGGAGCATCGGACCCATCTTGATGCTGACCAGTTTACCTTTAACCAGGTAAACCAGTGCGTGGCCGCGGCATTTTTATCATGTCTATCATGCATTTAGTCAGAAGAAATACGACAGAAAAAGGCGGTGTGTATGTTACAGGCGACCCCGTCGACATTTTGCAGATACGGGTAGATCAGCTCCAAGGGGAAAACAGGTGACTGTGTATTTTTCCGCTTTACATTTAGTTTAGTTTATAACCTACGTTATCGCTGTATTAGGTTTCGTGCTTCGGGTTTTCATATATTTTCAAACTGATGCTCGGAAGACGGTAATCCGCGTTTGCCCCCTGGCGTAACTGGATTTTAATGGGAGATGGGATAAACAGGGAAACTGTGCCAAGTTTATTAGTTAATTGCATATGTAGTATATATTAGTAATCAGTATAAACTATCTGGTAATTTTGTTACAAAAAAAATACCTAACAGTTGCTGATGATTGCATGGGTTTGCGGCGATTCACCGCGCTGTGGATCCAGTTAAAGCGCCACTGCAGCGAAGGTTCGGGAAATTAATACGAGGGCTCTGTAAATCAGCTTATAGCCGCAGCTGGGTAGCTGATGGCTCTGTCGGGTCTGCTTGGTTTGGGGTCTTATGGTCAGTCACACGCACCGGCCGCTTTTCTTGATATGCAGGCAGGGCGCCTGTCAGCCCGGTTATAGCCGCCGGGCTGCGGGGAGCCGAAAAGCGGGAGCAGGCGTGCGCCCGGCGGGTCCTGCGGCTCTGATCTATGGGCTCTCATTGTGCTAAAGTGCTGGGAACGGGGGTGGATGTGTGAGTGTGTGTGTGTGTGTGTGTGTGTGTGTGTGTGTGTGTGTGTGTGTGTGTGTGGGGGGGGGGGGGGGGGGGGGGG
>JAODLC010000036.1:21240414-21249568 GCA_026781145.1 Hippopotamyrus pictus | reverse complement strand
ATCCTTCAGAAAACGTTTACTTTAGTTTCAGTTTCAGTTTATTCCCTGTCTTTGATTGAATTCATATTTTCATAAACCCCATATAGGTGTTATGGTGTTATGTAGTGTGTAATGTGTTTAATGTATGTGATGCATCGGCAGCGATGAGAGCGGACGCTCCAATGTGACCTGGCTCATATTTATATAATATTCCAAATTTGTCTGGATGTGTTAGTGTGTGCAGTATCACTGACACAAAAATCAAACAAATCACATCAGTCACATTTGCCCTGTCACAAACTAAAGTAGAATATGTATTTAGCTGTGAATGTACCTAACAGTTGTTTTACTAAAGGTCTAAAGGCATATTTAAATGTACGTTTTTAAGTGCCAGAGTATTAAAGAGCAAAGAAGTAATGATGCATTTGTTAACGGCGAAATGCAACTTGCACACCAGAAATGGCTGTGGACTGTGACTCTGAGTGCTGCTCTAACAATGTCACACGGCGGCTGCTGTGAGCTGAATTTAAACTGAGGCTGAAGGAGGAGAAAGTTCACAGCCGTGTTGCCGTGGAGGAACAATGTGCCGAATGGCCGTCACCACACGTGACTCTGTGATACTGATAATTAACTGAACTGAGGGTTGAACTCTGATTCAAATGCTTCTGCTTTTTGTTATGTTTGTTATGAATGAGTTTTTTTCAAAACTCTATATCAACTCATAACTGTGACCGTTTAACGTGTAAATGTTGAGTTGGCTTCTGTAGTGACGTGTAGTGACCACAAGCGGGCATAACTCTCGAGGGTGTGGGAGCTGCCCTGGGGACGTGCGGGAATCCCTGATGGCTGATTCCAGTCACAGAGCCACAGTCCTGTGCATTCCTTGCAATTGGCTGTTGATTCGCCGGTTTCCCCGCTGTCCACATTTCATTGCATTTGCTGCTTTCTATGTGTGAGGCTCTCATTGGTTCACGGACCGTGATTGACGGCCCTGAGTACCTCCCCCTTGTGTAGCAGGTCTTCATCTCTGCTGTCGTTACTGACTCTGGAGCTGTGCTAACTGGACACAGGAATCGTGAGTTTATTGGCTGGAGGCCATTTTAAAGGCACTGTCCCTTAAGCACTACAAATTCAAATAGTTTACTAAATTATAATAAGACCCTCATTCTGTTGGCTTTGACTGGTCATAGTGTTACTACAGGTTCATAGACGGTTAGCATTTTTACAATAAATCCATGTTTGAATGCTTCTGCAAAGTATCTCTGCAGAAATCTTTGTTGATGACCCAGGAAATGCTGCCAGTTTTTTATAAATCGCAGGTGGCTGCTGCTGTTGTGGTGAGATTTTGCAGCCGCAGAATCCGTCCCAGGGGTTGGACATGCCTCCCACTCCCCGGGATCGGGATGGGGGGGGGGGGGTGGTCTTCTGGCAAGGGAAGGAGAAGCCATCCAGCTGTGTGCAAGGGACGCTGGTGCTGAGGGATGGGGCCTGGAGTTTGGGATGGACCTCCGCTGGTCCTTCAGTTCACAGGATGTGTGATTTAAGATCAATGCCCAGCTTGAGACAGTGATGACATGTGGAGCTTCTCATAGGGAAGTCAGAGCAACATACAGTGCCATGCAAAAGTATTCACCCCCCTTGGCATTCTCTCTGTTTTGTTCCCTTACAACCTGGAACTTAAATGGATTTTCAATTTGAATTTAAATGATGGACCTACAAAAAAAACTAAAGATTAATGAAGTTAAAAGGGAAGAAAACTTGTTTTAAATAATTCTAAAAAAATATAAGTGAAAAATGGCGTTTTCACCCCCTTTGCTTTGAAGCCCCAACCACTACCTTTAAAAGCCACTTCATTAGTTAGATTGCTCAAAGGTGGATCTTAAGTGTCAAATGATCTCAGTATATATACACCTGTTCTGATAGCCCCCAACACCAGTGCAACACCACTAAGTAAGGGCTACCACCAAGCAGGTGACAGCATGAAGACCAAGGAACTCTCCACACAGGTCAGAGACAAAGTTGTAGAGAAGTACAGATCAGGCTTGGGTTATAAAAAATATCCCAAACCCTGAACATCCCAAGCAGCACCATTAACTCCATTATTAGAAAATGGAAAGATTATGGCACCACAGCAAACCTGCCAAGAGAGGGTCGTCCACCAAGACTCACAGACCGGGAAAGGAGAACATTAATCAGAGCAGCAACCAAGAGGCCAAAAATGACCCTGAAGGAGCTGGGCGTCTCTACTGCAGAGATGGGAGTAACTGTCCATAGGGCCACTATAAGCCGCACACTGCACACTGCACAGAGCTGGGCTTCATGGAAGAGTGGCTAAGAAAAGCCATTGCTTACCAAAAACAATAAGGCAGACCGTTTGAAATTTGCCAAAAACTGTATTGGAGACTCCCCAAACAGGCGGAAGAAGGTGCTGTGGTCAGATAGAACTTTTTGGCCATTAAGGACAACACTATGTCTGGCGTAAATGTAACACCTTCCCACAGTGAAGCATGGTGGGGGCAGCATCATTCTGGTTTTCATCAACAGGGACTGGGAAACTGGTCAGAATTGAAAGAAAGATGGATGGTGCAAAATTCTAGAAGGAAACCTGTTTGAGTCTTCCATAGATTTGAGACTGGGATGGAGGTTCACCTTCCAGCAGGACAATGACCCTAAATACACTGCTAAAGCAACATTCCAGTGGTTTACAGAGAAACATGTAAATGGCCTGGAATGGCCCAGTCAAAGCCCAGACCTCAATCCAATTGAGAATCTCTATGATTTAAAGATTGCTGTACACAAGCGGCACCCATCCAACTTGAGGGAGGTGGAGCAGTTTTGCCATGAAGAATGGGCAAAAATACCAGTGTCTAGATGTGCCAAGCTTGTGGAGATGTACCTGAAGATACTTATCTCTGTAATTGCTGCAAAAGGTGGCTGTACAAAGTATTGACTCAGGAAGGGGGTGAATAATTATGCACGCTCAGGTTTTCTTTTTTTTTTTTTTTTGTCTTATTATTTGCATCTGCAAAGTGGTAATTGTGTTGTGTAACATAAATGATACAAACCCCCCCAAATTTTCTTTTAAATTCCAGGCTGTAAGGGAACAAGACAGAGAGAATGCCGAGGGAGGTGAATACTTTTACAAGGCACTGTAAACCGCAGAAGTAGAGTCCGAATTTGAGACCGGCTTATTAGTTACATTGAATATGTTGTGCATGATGGGATATGAACCTAGACTGTATCTGAAACTCCCTCATACAGGACATAGTTGCAAGCGACCCCTGGCTGCCCATGTCGTGTGGATTGCATGCAAGTTTGCGTTGTGTTGCGTCGAGAGGTTTATGCTAATGAGTATCCATCATGCCCACCAGTTGCTAAATGGACAGGTGATCGTCGACGCTCTACACGAGGCATGTTTCCCCGTCCTCATAAACCTTCTGCTGATGTTCCTCTGCCCTTGACCAACATGACTGGTCCATCTGTTGTCAGAAATGCACCCGTTTCGAATTGACCAAATGCTCTCTTCCAGGGACCACGGTTTCAGAAATGGGCTCATTGTTGAGGGAGCTTTTTTTCCCCCCGCAGAATGGATGTCTCAGCGGAAAGACAATGGTGTCCCCAGGAGCGACGCTTCACAGACACACTTTACTGTGGTATCTCATGATTCTAATAGACGCTAAAGCTCTTTGATCGTCTCCGACACCGCCGCGAATCCACAGAACAGGGTAAAACGCGTTTAGTCAGCAGCGGTCAGACCGTAAAGGAGGTGGATCAGAGGGTGCTTCCACTGAGATGCAGCAGGCCGCACCTGTTCTGCAGAGGCGTTGCGGTAAGCCGGTGTGGGGATCGCCACAATGCCGTCGTTATGAGATCAGAGAAATCCTCACGCAGGCATTCGGGCCGTTAAATGCGCCGCTTGGCGATGGCCCGCGCGGAACCACTGTGCTCCATATGAAATGGCCTCTGGCTGAATGTGCCAGAAATGTGGCATGAATAGGCCGGCTTTCCCGAGGCTCAAATCCCCCACGCTGATATCCCCCCCCCCCCCCCTCCCCTCCCGTCGCAAACATATCTGCTCGCCTAAGGGGAAAGCCAAGAAACAGCTCTGGCAACCCTGATCCCCAGATCCCACACCGGCAAATTAGCGCGCACAGACAAACCGCGTTCTGTCATCTTACACTGCAATTAGCTGGTGAGGGTTTGCTTGGAAATACTCGGTGGCGGCTGTTAGGGGCCTGGCTGGGCATCTTGCCGTTCAGCGTATTCGCAGCACGTTGCCTTTTCTCATAATGCATACCGAAGCGCCGGCGGGTAGAGTCCCAAAGCTTCGAGCCCTTCAGAGCTGTAACTGTAAGTGAATCAGTGGAGCCATGTTTGATGGCGGATTATCTGAGCGATGCGCCGGTGTCTTGGGACGCGGTTCCAACCCAAAAAAGTCGCAGATCGCATGGAAGCGTCGACTGAAGAGCGGCGCCGAGTGATTTCTGTGGTGAGGCAGCAATCTGCAAACTGCGCTCTCCGTTAGCATAGGAATGCGGGGCTGGTCTTTGTCAAAAGCAGCGTGAAAGGGCAAACCCGAAGTCCCAAAAGCGCTCCATGATTGATCCCCATCAGAGCTCACCGGCTCTTTAATGATTACTCATACGTGCTTTGACGCAGAGGTTAAATATTTCACCACCAAGAGTGATAAAATGTTCTTTAAGCTAACCAATTAGCCTTGCTCGATGCTTCATAAAATATTTAAGCAAGTGGTATTGACTTAACATTAGCATTACTGGCAAGTGTCTGAGTGTAGTGGGATCTATTTATTAGTTGGTGGTCATTTCCTACCAAAGCATCTAGCCATTGTCTTTGAGTCTTTTATTTGGCCTTGAAAGCACACGTTTAATGTCTGTTTGTGCTTCCTGGATTAACGAGTGGTAGCGCCGTGTTTGTCATTTTAATGGTAATAGCTTGTTGTTGCTATGCACTTTGATTTAATCAAGTCTTTTAGATTTAATCAGCATTTACACAGAGGCGGCTAAACGTTTGGTTTAGAGATTCACGCTCGCTTTTCAAGCTCTAACGCTCGCACGGCCAGGCCAGCGAGGCGGGTTCTTCTGTGTTCCCTCCCCGGGGTGACATTAGAAGAACGATGCCATGAAAACGGGAAACACGGGCCGGTAATCGGCTTATTGTCGTCGACGGGAGAACGCGCAGTGGCTGCATCTCCCGTGTCACTTTGCTGCGCGATGGGCGTATTGAGAAGATTTGTGCGCAGTGAACCGGAATCTTACCCACGGGCTCCAGCGAGACGCAGATCTCCGCAGAGCGAGTTTCCTTCATTTATCCGATCAGGGAATTCGGCAAGATTAAAGAGGAAGCCGCAGGAAACTGGGGAGCCGCCGAAGGGAGGACGGCGCCGTCTAAGGGGTGTGCAAGACTTCAGCGTGACCCCAGTACAAAACTGCAGAAACGACCTGTTTGTGCAGCGGATTTGAATAATTGATGATTGCCTCCCTCGTTAAACCCAGATTTTCTACTCTTAAAAAAAAAAAAAACAGATTTTTTTATGCCTGGTGATTAAATCTTTAGGCTTATTATTCATTAGATATATTTATGTGTCTGACACTGTGCTGTAAAAGTGGGTTAGTCTCCTGCTTCTGAGCAGATTGATTTGCTGTTAGATATCTGTTAGCATTCTTGTAGTATCCGACAGTCTCCAGAAATTGGCTTTATGAATTCTTAAAGACGCGTCCATTAAAAAAAGACCGACGACGGGCATATTTAAAATCTCTTTCCCTTGTTGACCCGACTCTAGAGATTAAATGCATGTGGGTGACGCAGAATGGAAATATTAAGCGGAAAAGGCACTGGAGTGAGCGATGCTAATTAAGGGGAGGGCAGGGACCCAGACACAAAGGCAGCGCTCGTCCTGCATGAAGGCAGGGCGCAAAGAAGAGGCTCCAATTTACATTTTAGCGGGAGTAACAAGGAGTCACAAGAGAATGCCGCTCATTCCTTATTCAGGCTTTATTTTCCCTCTGTAAATCATGAAAATACAGAGTGCCCAACGGTTCAGGCGTGTGAGTGAAATAAGGGAGCTGGGTCCTCGGGCTGTCGCCTCAGGAATAAACAAAGGTGCTCCCAGTGACACCCCTCCAGCACGCGATCCCTCCGCCACGTGATCCTTCACTCGTGAAGGTGGTTAATGGTTTAATTTGATTCACTCATTATTTGTACCTTTTAACGTCGTAGGCAGAGGACCGTCAATCGTAAATACGAATTCGGGCTCCTCCTCCTTTAACAAAGGCTGCCTTTTCCACCGATTGATTCCTTTAGTCTCGAAAGGATATTTCTGTCGAATGTCGGATTTTCCCCTGCAGTACTGGGAGTGTTTAGCCGCCTGTTGAGATGGATCTGCCCTGCCTAATGATAGTTGCTAAAATGGCGTTCCTTTGCTGCCGTTGCTGCTCGAGCGACCCTGCAAGTGAGATGCACCCCCCATGCTCTCCCCATTTACCGCCTGACCTGAGGGGAGGGGGTCCTTACGTGTGGTGTTTAGGAGTTTCCCACCTCATACAGCCTCAGATGAAGTCTCTCCCTCTTTAACTCTGTTGTCCAAAGCCCACGGTAAAGGTGCCTTTGCGTATCCATGGTGATGGTGTTAACGTGAAGATGGAGTAGTGTGAGGCAGGCCGTCATATGAAGCTCCTCCTCGTGACCCTGTCCAGGATAAGCGCTTAGATGATGGATAGATGGATGGATGGATGGATGGATTAAAATAACATATAAAATAAATGATATCCGCCCCAGATGAAATGGCCGTGACTTTTGGATGCGTTCGATGGCTGAGGATAGGCCTTCTGAGGAGGGCAGGCCGCGAAACGCCAGTGAGATATCTCTGCAAAAGGCTGATGGGGCATCTCAGGTGTTTGAGGGTGCGGCTGTGCTTCTGTGCCTCTGGTTCATCTCAGACTGTTGGATATCTAAAGGGCAGATGGATTTCGTTATTGGGAACATAGCACGGTAAATGGCAGTGTGGGGGAGTGTCAGGGGGCATTACCATTGATGGGGGGGTTCGTCATGTGGGAGGACATGGAGCAGGGGCGGGATTGCGCATCACCTGTAAATGAAGCCTGTTGCCTCACATCATCTCGCCTCGAAGGCGGCTTTGAAGGCAGCTAGAGTCTCAGGCCTCCTTAATGCCTCGCTAGCTTCCCTGACACCTCCGCACTCCCTGAACCAAATCCTCTCACTTTGTGGACGTCCATGGAGATGCCGGGTACGCTTTGCAGCCTGTGACGACCAGGGGGCTGGGGGATGGAGGCGGCCTGGACGCTAGTTCATTCTGTGGGGTCCGTGCTGGAAAACTGGAATTAAGATGGGAATCCATCCATCATTCTTGGAAGCGAGCCACTCGGAAGTACAAATTTTACAAGGTGACTCTGAAGTTGGGAAGTCACCCGGTGTCGTTAAGTTTAACGATCCATTCAACACAAAATGAGTGCCTTTCAGTAAGTTGTCTCATGACCAGCTCACCAGACTTGAAACATAACTGTGTTAAAGTGCTTCCTGTTTACATACTGTATGTGCTGTTTTATTTCAAAGTTAGTGAAGGGCGTGTTTTTTTTTTTTTTGTTCAGTATGGGAGATGTATTAATTCAGTGGACTGATACTTTCATTAGGGATCTGAGTAACATTAGTTGCTGATCCCTATTGTTTTTTTTAATTATTTTTTGTTGATCACTAGGGAAAAATGTTGCACATAATACCCTACAAATAGCTACATTTTTGTTCATGTTTTGTTATATCATTAAGTGAATTTCCCTTGGTTCCTTGGTACAGTAAAAAAAATGAAAGCGTGTGTGTATGTGTGTGTTTATATATTACATTTATAATATATTATACTTATAATCACAGGATGCTCCTGGTAATCTGCTCCATTGGGTTTTCTCAAAATGGGTTTAAAACCTTGCTGCGATTAGTCACAGTCAGGTCATTTCTGGTAAGCAGTTGGAGTCCTTACTGTTAAAGGCCCATTGTGATTGGTCACTAGGGCTGCCAGTAACGACTATATTTCGATAGATAGATTAATCTATCGACTATTTTATCGAGTGGTAGATTAATCTAAACGATTAATTTTCCTCCAGAAAATCTACTAGACCATTAGTTTAAGTTAGTAGTGCACCTGAAAATATTAATGGGTGTGTATTGTAATGCTCAAAAGTTAGTAATCTGTATAAATTTGGCGTGTCCTGATGCTTTTTAAATTAAATAAGAGTCACACGTGACTCAAGCGATAAGGACTGTAGTCGTGATGAAGGAAGGGACAGATCAGCAGCCGCAACATCTTTTAAAGGAGGAGATACTGTGGTAAGCAAGGTAAAAAGATGGTGGTGGTGTGGCGGTACGTTTTGCAGATTAAAGTCCAATATGTTTTTCTTTTCTTTTTTTTCTTTTTTGTGAATATGGTTTTCATTTCTATTTCATTTCACGAATTATTCTCATTCATGTATTGTATGTTTTCGGTTCAGTTTTAGTTTACAATAAGGAGACTTGTCCCAAGTGCAATGCGCAGAAACGCACACACTGGCGCCGTCAATCAACGAAGATCAGATTTTAGAATAAACATTTTCACAAACACTTAATCGATGGAGATTCTAATGTAACAGGCAGACAACTTTATGGCTTTAATAATCAGGGTACTTAACAGCTACAAGGACAAAAGCTCTCCATATTAATGGTAATTTAATAAATATGAATAGACAACATGGTGGTTTTGCCTGTTCTGGCGATCTGGAATAGCGCCTGTGTGTTTACTCTTCCGCTGCTCATGCATAGCGGTAATGCTGCTGTGGTACCGCAATTTGCAGCGTAAAACCACCTTTTTATTTAGTGATAATTTGAACTAACCCCATAATGACGTAGTGAAACTGAAGGAAAACATTTGTTATAATGAACGGAAGGGTTTTAGAAATCGTAAAGGTAAGTTTATTAAAATAATAAAAAATGATGCATCGATTTTAAATATTGACATCAACACATTTTCAGCATCGACGTCATCAAACACGTCGATTAATTGTGGCAGCCCTATTGGTCACAGTCAGGTCATTTCTGATGAGCAGTCAGGGTCCTGTTAAAGACCCGCTGTGATTGGGCGCAGTCAGGTCATTTCTGATGAGCAGTCAGGGTC
>JAODLC010000036.1:21202514-21214484 GCA_026781145.1 Hippopotamyrus pictus | reverse complement strand
TGTACACCGAGGTGTGGGGGTGGTCCAGGTGAGGGTGCCAGTGCGAGGGGGTTGAGGTGAGGGCATTGGTGTGGGGCAGTCCAGGCGAGGGTGTTGGTGGGGCGGGGGTCAAGCTAATGGTGTTGGTGCGGGGGGAGGTCCTTGAAACAATTGGCCTCAGGAAAACGCACGTAAGCTGAGGATAGGATGAACAAACAAACGAAATGCGTGTATGAATAATTCAGCCGGAGCGTGTTCTTCAAGGGCAGCTGGTAAAAGTATGGGGGGAGGTTGGTGGTATAAACACGGTATAGCTGGCGGGGGGGTTTCCCTGCCTTGCTGGCGTGAAACAGGAGGCACTATCTGCACCTCCACGCTGTTGTTACCTGACCGACGAGGACGATGTCAGGACCAAAACCCTGAGCATGATCTATTCATAATACACAATCCATGCCTCTCTGTGGATGTTTTGCAAAATGAATGATTTTAAAAGTTAAAATGAGAATCTGAGCTCAGCTAGCTAAATAGAGGAATGTAGGTGGCACACTAGCCCACATCGCTCGTTCTTGCTCGTTGTTTTTTCATTTTCCTTATTCCTGATTGATGACTCCCCCCTTCCCCCCCTCCACGGCACTACAGACTGACTGTCGAAGCACCCGGAGCAGACTGAGCGTGGGCGCTCGCTGGATTAGCTTCACGCCGTCATCTGGCCTCATCTACACCGGGCGAGAAAGTTGCTAAGGATTAGGCATTTGGTGTCACAGCAGCTGCCAGGCGTCTGCTCCCGTCTCTCGCGCCGGTAACCCTGAAGGATGGCACCAGAGAAAGGCGGCGAGGGTTTTGTCCGCAGTGGGATCCAGGGGATGCCCGGCGTGGCATCAGCGTAGAACCCCCGACACGCGGCAGGGGGGGGTCCCCCGACACACGCAGATTAGCACATCATGAGGGCCGGTGCACCGCGTCTGTGCCTGTCACCCCTCGACACACACCTGGGCCTCCCCCCGCCGTGTGTAATCCCCTCTACAGCCGGCGCTGCCTCTGTCAAGCGATTAGGATCGCGACCTGTTTGAGACGCAAATCAATGCAGTCGTGTTGCTAAATGACAGGGATGCATTCTGAGAAATGGTGATTTCGTTGTACACCATAGACTGTATTTACACAAACCTAGACGGTGTAGCCTACTACACACCTAGGCTATATAGCAGAGCCTACAGTACATAACACTAAAAAGTACAGTAGAGTAAATGCATAATGCAATAGCAGTCGTTTATTGTCATTATCAAGTATTATGTACTGTACATAATTGTATGTGCTATACTTTTATACGACTGGCAGTTAAGAAGGTTTGATTACACCAGTATCGCCACAAACATGTGAGTAATGCGTTGTGCGCCGGCGTTCTGATGGCTCAAAGGTCACTAGGCGTTACGAATTTTTCAGCTACATTACTGTATAATCTTATGGGGTCACCATGACATACGCGGTCGGTCGTCGATCGAAACAGCATACATAGCAGCGTACGCCTGTAATTTCAATTTCAAACAGATAATAAAAGTGCACTTTCGGCACGTAAAACACAAAATGGGAAATTGCTTCAATTTTGATTTCTGCACAACATTTGGAATATTATTATTTCCAAATGGATGTGTCTCTCACTAATATCAAAGATGATTTAATTTTCGAATAGCTGTTTCTTTGATGAAGACGGTGTTACAAAAGAGCCTCGTTGTCCTGTTTATGCCTCTCCTCAAAAGGTTGCGCGTCTCTGTTGCGAAGGCTGAAATAAGATGAAATTCCCCCTTGTAGTACCCGGCGTGTACTGAAGGGGGCACCAGCTAGGCTTGGTCATAAGTTATTCACGGATTCTGCGATAGGGGGCGATGTTGGCATAGGCTCGGTGTCACTGTTTCGTATTTCTACCCTTTTGTAGTGCAAGGGAGCAAAAGTGTCTGACTACCACACCATCTATATTGTCTTTCCTGTTGTCACTGGAGTCGGTCCTGCTCAGTGTATTTGGTTTGTTATTTGTGGAGAGCAAGATGAGTTGCTGGACTGGACATTAAATTCAGGAGGAGGTGGCTGAATTTCTGGTAACTTGGGGGTCAGAGGTCAGGGGTCAGCACAGGCTCAGATAGATATTCTATATTAGCGTACATCTTGCATGGATTCATATTTCCCATTTAGATTGTTGACACCTACAAACTTGGTGAAAGTTGCTCACTGGAATGGAACGGCTGAGATTTCCTCTAATTGTGACTTGCAGCTGAGGTCCTGTAATCCCGCACAGGCTAATGAACTACCCATCTGTGACTTCAAACGCCAGTGCTTATTACACGTTAATCTCTCGGATTTGGCCCCTATGGTGTCTTAATTACCGTATTCTAATTAAAGAACAATGGAAAACAAAGACGCGAGTCGCCCGCGTCGACATCGGCCCGGAGTCCGCCGCGCTTCAGATAAACAGTGTATCTGGCGGGGGCTGTGGCAGGTGAGCGGCGAGTTGCTCGCGCGTGAACATCCAGCGGGGGTGGGGGCACGCATGACAGTGGGCCGCGGAGCTCATTCCTGAGCTTGGTCAGGCGAATGGGAAGTGTGTTCAGAGGGTACAGCGGCCCAACACAGGCAGGGCGGGTAAGCCATGTTACCAGAGTGCATGATGGACCTCAACCTGCCTTGTTTAACACGCTGTTTAAGTTGCCATGCTGCCCCCAACACAACATGTTTAGCGTGCAGCTTTACGTCGCCATGCTACCCCAACACAACATGTTTAGCGTGCAGCTTTACGTCGCCATGCTACCCCAACACAACATGTTTAGTGTGCTGTGTTACATCGCCATGCTGCCCCAACACAACATGTTTAGTGTGCTGTGTTAGATCGCCATGCTGCTTCTCAACACAACATCTTTAACGCGCTGCGTTATGTAACCATGATGCTGTACACCTCCCTCCCCCCACCCTAACTCGGCTTCTTTCATGCGCTGTGTTCCGTTGCCATGCTGCCATAGCTCTCCCCACCCCGAACCACATCGCTGTGGTGGAAGGCTGTCAGCACTGTCCTGCCGATGGTCTCACCATTCGCCGATTTCCCCATAATGACACCGGTGTCAGAGCCGCGGGACGTGAGAGCGTGGGATTACGTTGCTCTGCTTTGCCTCTCTCCCCTATCCTCTCGGTAAAGAAAAAAATACCTGAAAAGAGATTTCCCCACCTTCCTCTTTCCAGGTCTTTCTGGATCGTTCTGAATGAGTCAGAGGTTTAACTTCACGTGAGACCGGAATCCCTTAATCCAGCAAACATCATGTTAGCAGGATCTCAGTTGGTCTGACCTATAACAGAAAACAAGAAAATGAAATGCCTATAGCCAGAGGAGCGTGAGGTTGCTGTTTTTATGTGTTTTGCAGCAAAAACAAATCACTGATGGCCTCTATGACTCTCTATGTCTCTGCTGATGAGGGTTCCACGAGGTATAAATCTGAAAGCTCTTCAACGAGGATTTTGGCATTTTTCGGTTTTTTTTTTTTACGTTTTCGTTTTATCTGATGTCGAGCATGTTTTGCATTTACCTTATTGATGGTGTAGCTGATGCCGTTGCCCGCATTTTTGCTGCCACGTTGTAATGTACTGATTGAAACGCACTGTTATTTCTGTGTATTTTGCTTTCGCACGAATTCGCTTTCAGGCCCTTACAGAATAACGATTGCTTGGGAAAGGGGCACTAATTAGCTTAGAGTCTCCCAGGCTTTACTAGCCATCAGAGGTGCTGGTGGTTACGCCTCAATGGCGCTCTGTCTTGGCAGCACAGTGGTAAGATGTGAGGCAGTGTCTGCAGAGGTTTTCAGAGTTGCTCGTGAGCGGACTACCAACCAGGGAGAGTAATACCCTCAGCATCACGCTTCTGAGGGCCTGGATGCTAAACTCGTAATGGCGCCCACCTCCCACCCTGCCTCCAGCAAGCGTATGAAAACATTTGACATGTACTGCCAGCAATCAACGTCGCAGAACTCTGTTGCAGAGTGAATTCCCCTTTTTCCTGTAGTTTTTCGACAATTTTCACAGCGTTCGTCCCCTGCGGCGTCTCTTTCCGAGGTCATCTGGTCACGTATGATTCTGTGTCGTACGTGTGTGAGGCTGGACCGTGCCGGATCGTGCGACAGGCTGAACCTTTCGAAGATCTTGCTTGTAGGTGAAGGCGTTTGATTTGAACAGCCTCACGTCAAGTCGGCTTCCAGATTGTGTTGCTCCTTCTTACGTCTTCCTGTTTCCCTTCCTTGTCCTGAAGGAGGTTTTGTGACCAAGAAACCCCAAGCTGGAAGTCAGGTGAAGCTTGGTACACTTCTGGATTAGTTGCTGTAGTTCCACGAGGAGAAATTCCGGTGTGGCGGGGGAGTCAGGGGATGAGAGGTGGTGGAGGAACTGGGAGCTGGTGCAGGAACCAGTGGTGGACCTGGGGGATGAGGGTTAGCATAGGCGGTTTAATCGTGGACTCAGGTAGCTCCCAGTCTCTCCCGTCTGGTTGGCACGCCCCTGCCCATGCCTGTGCCGCTCGATACGGCTGTGTCTTGGGAGGGAGTGGCGGGTCTCTGGCGGTGCGCCACGAGGGAGGGCGCGGGCCTTCCTTTCATGTGGCGCCCTGAGCTAGCGGCCAGCTGTCATCCCCCTATGACTCTGCTCCAGATTGATGCCGGGCAGCACAGCAGCAGGTCGCATTAACTGCAATGTTGTCCTAATGCGACGGTATAAAGATCCCTCTCTTTCGGTGCATCCTTCCATGTATCCAACCCCCCCCTCCCATCCAATTTCTGCGTCGGTGCCTTAAAAGTTCCCTCCCTCAGTGTACTTGTCCTTATTCGGTAAAGTCTTGCCTCCACTAATTGTGCATTAAACCGGGGATGCGATTATCAGTGCAGCCCTTGATCCTCAGTGACACAGCAGCGTCACCTTATTACGGTACATATGAAATGTGACCCTGTCACACATCTGCAGTCATAATACAGTGCAAGATGGTCTGATTGCTGAGATGCTCTAAAATCCTCTTCGTCGTGATATAAATGCTGAAATGCAGAATCAGCAGACGGGAGTTTATCTGCGACCTCTGGGCTGCGTTGTCAGCTTTGGGACCATCGGTAGCCTGTTGGTCACGTGACCTTTCAGTCACATGACCTCCCATTCCCTTGGACCAGTGTCTGAGAAATATGTAATCCCTCTGCCTCATGAATTAGGAGGGAGGCTGCAGATTGCAGATCAAAAAGTATTAGTGGACAGAGACTGCCCGTTTTGACAGCCACTGAGGGCTGCTAAATGCTATTTGCTGAACCTGTCGAAATGACTAATACCCGTGTCCTTAACCTTTATGGCTCCAACGCAGGAAAACGGTGAGAACAGATTCTCTCTGGTCGACAGATTTTTTTTTTTAGTTTCCTTATTAAAATGGTGAGGTGTCTGTTAAAATATGGCTTCTAGTTATGTTACATATAAACGTTTATGTGATTTTCCTCATTCAGGACCTGTGGTTGAAAACACCATAAGCTACAATGTCCTATAAGATTGTGCCATAAGATTTGTTGCCTCAGAGCTGTCTGGCTCAGACAGGTCCTTATGCTTGAAAAATTCACTTCGACTGATCAGATTCAATCAGCCGGGCAGGGTGAGTGAGTGGCAGTCAGTTTAAAGCAGCGTTAGTGACTGGGTGAATTTATTAAGCTTTTATTTTAAACATCGATCTGAACTGTACTTTTGCTGAATGTGTCTTTTTTGCTGCTGGTTTGATGAGCTGCTCTGCTAATATCACCTGTCTGTTATAGTGATTCTTCTCCATGCAAATGCACTGTTTCTGGCAGAGACTGGCTTGCGTGTATCGATTGTGCGGGAGCTTGTTAACCGCAGCTTTGGCTGCAGAGTAAGGGGGGGGTGACCTCTGGCCTGACATGCATGACCCCCCGGCATCCACAGGTCAGGATCGCAGCGAAGCCGGGCTGATTAAACGCTTCAAGGGGGATGGAGTGCGCTACAAAGCCAAGCTGATCGGCATCGACGAGGTCACGGCCGCGAGGGGGGACAAGCTGTGCCAAGACTCCATGATGAAGATGAAGGTGAGCTTCTGTTGAGCATCTCCCAGCATGAGTCAGGAAATGGTATTAGAGCTGCAGACATCATAAGCTAGTGGGAGTTGTACTTAAACAAAAATGTTCTGAGGATAGAACAAAAAATGATTGGTTCAGAGAGATAACCAATCAGATTGTAGAGGAGGTGGGTCCAAGCATCTAGAGGAGGCGGGGCCAAGATATCTGATTGGTTGGTCCAGCCTCCTCTAGTTGCTTGGACCCACCTCCTCTACAATCTGATTGGCTATTTGACTATAGCCCTGTGGAGTGGGGGGGCATGGGGCCCACCTCAATGCTTTCTGTTCTCTCTCTAGGGGATTGCAGAATGGGGGGCATTTGCATGGTGCTTAATTGTGATTGTGGGTCCTGGAGACGATTGATCAAGCCTGTTTACATCGGTCACCTTGACAGCAAATCCATAGTCATATTCAACAGAACCTTTACTAATCAGTAAACCAGTGTTTCGGAATTATTATTACTAATCTCAGTCTTCCCTGCATCCTTGACCTATCTGTGTTGACTGAGGGGGGGGGCAGACTCGATTGACCCCTTTTCACATTCAAGATGCCACCTGAAATTTGTAAGAGCATCCATCGTGTCCATCCCAAATTCCAAGACTTGTGATGGTAGAGGAGGAGCACAAATGAACCACCCCCACCTGCCACGTATGGTCACATCAAGAGAAATGGTTCAATCGATATTCGCATCCCATTGTCTGAGAGTCTGGGATTGGCATTGATCGACCTTTGAAGCTAGTACGATCAATTCCCAGGAGCACGGGATTGCCAGTTGATAGGAACGGATAACTGTTTCACTTCTCCTCTCATCTACCTGTCCCTAGCCCTAAAAGTAGGTAGTTTGCTTGGTAGAGAAACTCGATTCAGACCAGACAGCTTGTAGAAATCAGTCATGGTGTTTGGATGGTAATTCAAAGGCTCAGAAATCGTACACAATGTTAACATGAAAGGGGTGTCTTGGATCAAGATGGCTTGATACATTAGTATGTTACAGTGGCAGCAGTAGTTGTTGGGGGGGCAGCCCCTTGGAAGTCAAGGCCCATATCCATCTGAAAAGTAGACCTGGTGCAGTGCTCTGGGCGGCTTTAACACTGGTCAGCAGCGGTTCATCTGTCTGCCCATCATGATTGACAACGACATCTGTTCCGTGGCAGAGAGAAACCACGGGCTGCATATTGACTGTATTAGAGTTCACCTGGTACCTCCACGCCTACGGATTAACAGGACAAGGCGATGATGTTTCTCTCTTGCTTTTCCTTTAATCACCCCCAGGGAATCGCTGCTGCCGCCCGCTCAAAAGGAGAACATAAGCAGAAAGTCTTCTTGACAGTTTCCTTCGGTGGAATCAAGATTTTCGATGAGAAGTCGGGGGTAAGTCCCTGAGGCATGCTTTGTCTACATAGCATGGACTCATTGGACCTTTGCTGAGAGCTGGAATGAGAGGGACTCACCTTCAGGTCACCACATCCTCAGGCAAGGGCAGCTACTATGTAGCTGGGCTGCTGTCAACTTGAGGTCTATCTGAGTTTATTCGCTGGCTTGGCATGGGTGTGTAATGCTAACAGCTCACGCACCAAAGTATGCTGATGGCTTCCTCACCAGGGCATGCTAATAACTCCCTCACAGGGGCATGTTAACCCTGACCCTCACAGGGTTATGCTAATCCTGACCCTCATAGAACCATGCTAACCCTAACCTTCACAGGACCATGCTAACCCTATCCCTCACAGGACCATGCTAACCCTGACCCTCACAGGGTTATGCTAACCCTGACCCTCTCAGGACCATGCTAACCCTGACCCTCAGAGGACCACTCTAACCCTGACCCTCACAGGGGCATGTCAACCCTGACCCTCATAGGGTTATGCTAATCCTGACCCTCACAGGACTATGCTAATCCTGACCCTCACAGGACCACGCTAACCCTGACCCTCACAGGACCACTCTAACCCTGACCCTCACAGGGGCATGTCAACCCTGACCCTCACAGGACCATGCTAACCCTGATCCTCACAGGACCATGCTAACCCTGACCCTCAAAGGACCATGCTAACCTTGACCCTAACCAAGGCATGCTGACAGCTTCCTCACAGGGCCATGCTAAGTGATCTAAATTGTCTAACATAAAACACAAAATATCACAATGTAAATGCACTGTAAATTATTGAATGATATTTTGCTTTCACTGTGGAAATATCAAAGCATTATTTCATATTTACGAAAAGGAAGAACTGTCTGCTCTTTCACAATGGACACAGCCGAGTTGGGAAGGTTAGGAAAACTGTCATTAACGTTTCAAGGACAAACCAAGCAGATGTCACTGTCATCCATGTGTTAGCCTTGGTGTGTCTGGGAGCTGGGTTTGCCGACAGAGGTGCTGGTCAAGGAGCTACGGCTGTAGGCGAGAGTGAGGTACAGCAGTGGTGGCATCATCCTCAGACGCTCGTGTCACCGGCCGGGGGTGACGTTGCCACTGTGTGACAGGCCTTTAATCAGCACCCAGGCGGCTCTGACAGCTGCCAGCTCTTCGTTGACCTTTTCTTGTAACTAATAATGCCGCCCTGCTGCTGTGACGTGATGCTTTTAATCAGCATCGTGTCTAGCGGTGACTTGCGCAGAGCCGGAAACGCCCCGCGCAGAGCCGGAAACGCCCCGCGCAGAGCCGGAAACGCCCCGCGCAGAGCCGGAAACGCCCCGCTCAGAGCCGGAAACGCCCCGCGCAGAGCCGAAAACGCTCCGCTCAGCTTGCAGCTGAACACAACCTGCACGCTCTGGATTTTAGAAGCACTGTGAACTGCAGCTGGAAACGGGGAAACAGCACGATTGGGTAGCAGGCAGTAGTGGGCATTTGGTTATTGGGGAGCAGCAGATAATGGCAGATAGCCAGCATATCTATTCAATTTCTCAGTTCAGTCTTGATTCAATTTTTAGTATTTCCTAGTGAATCATGTCTGACTTTTATATTTTAATGACATTGCACCCTTCGCTGAAATGAGCACCACTGCCAGGGTTTAGTTAGAGACAGACAGCTGACCAATCAGAGTGCTGATTCAGCTCGATGAGGGGGCAGCAGTATCTTTCACATCTTAGAGCAGGTGACGTGAAAATCATTGCAAAGAGCAGCATTGCTTTTCCGGCAGTCAGAGGTGGGCCGCCATCCCCCTCCTGCACCGTCCCCTTTTCTCTGCCCCCCTCCTGTACTGCTGTAAACTGTCCCCCTCTTGGGTCATCATGCAGTGTTGGCCTCTGACATCATCCCACACCGTTCCCCTCTCGTGTTGTCATGTCCTTCTCTGACGTCATCCCCCGCTGTCCCCCTCTCATGTCTTCACAAACTGTCCTTCTTTGATGCCATCCCCCACCTTCCCCCTCTCGTGTCATCATGTACTGCCCTTCTCTGACATCATCCTCCGCCGTTCCTCTCTTGTGGCATCCCCCTCCTGTGCCATTTTCCGCCATTACCCTCTTGTGGCATCCCCCTCCTGTGCCATCTTCTGCGTTACCCTCTTGTGGTATCCCTCTCCTGTGCCATCTTCCGCCGTTACCCTCTTGTGGCATCCCCCTCCTGTGCCATCTTCCGCGTTACCCTCTTGTGGTATCCCTCTTCTGTGCCATCTTCCGCAATTTACCCTCTTGCGGCATCCGCCTCCTGTGCCATCTTCTGCCGTTACCCTGTTGTGGCATCCCCCTCCTGTGCCATCACGTGCTGTACTCCTCCTACATCATTTTCCGCCATCCTCCTCTTCCGCCATCCCCTTCCTGCACCATTATGCTCTGCTGCCATGCTGACACACGCCTACATGTTTTGCAGTACAAGCGTGTCAGGCATCATGGAAACACTCTGCCCCTGCAGGTAATTAACCCTTAACCGCCATGCTGGGTGTTGAAAGGGGGGCAGGTGCGCTCAGCCTCCAGCGTGTATTTGGCTGGGTTATTGGAAAACATGCCAGGGCGGTACGTCGCACAGAGCCTTAGGTATGTCAGCAGCGCTGCCATGCCCCCATGCCCCACCCCACCCCGGCCAGCTGCGCTCCATTCCACACGGACGAATTGGGCCCAAAATTCAAATCGATTATATATCTTTAGTGGCCCCATACTAATACTAATGAATTACTAATGAATTAAGGGTGACCTGGCAGCTAGGACATCTAGGTTCACCAAATCCGTCTAGCATTTCATTAAAAACAGGAGGTCTCAGCTGCCTGTCGGGGGGCTGATTTTGGGGATCTGGCAGAGGGGCGGCCCCCGCTCATAGCGCCGCATGGCCGCATCCTGAAGAGGTGCCGTCCCTGTTATCCCGGGCTGCTGTACGGTGATGGCTGCAATAACCTGGGCAGAAGAAACAAACGTGGCACAACATCCGTACATCTGTAGATCTCAGCATGGCGTCACCATCGGGAAAACCCACAATGCATCGTAATGTGCGTCGCATGACCCACGCGCTGGAGGTCGCATTACCAGGTAGCCCATCACTGTTTGGTCACAAACCTCCCCCCCACCCCGTGCCATCAGGATCCATCGCCACTGCTGGGCTCATCTCCTGTTGTCATAGAGCTGGAAGGCTGCTGGGGCGGGGGGGGGGACTTTTCATTATTCCAACCCCCCCCTCCTCCCAAGGGGAAGAGAGCCAGGAACAATCCAATAGCACGGAGAGAGAATTAGCAAGGACGGGGTGGCTTGGCACTGTCCCGCACAGAGGAATCTGGCGAAGAGGGAGGTGCCAATTTCAGATGGAAGTCTTCCTCTAAGTGCTATGGTGTGTTTGCAGCCGCATGACGCCCCACAGAGACGAGGAAACCCTCGTTCGTTCTCCTGCCGTCATCATGTGGGGGCCCTTCTGCAGTTACCGTGAAGGACTGAAGAATGAAACTGATTTTCCCCTCCAATCAGCGGGCAGCCGCTGATGCCCGTCTGACTACTTGCGATCTTGCTTACCAGAGTCCTTATGTGTGCGAGTCTGCCCTCATGCTGTGGGGCTTTGCATCGCTGCCCTGCTGGCTCGCGTTAAGCCGACCCACGTCCAGGGTGCTGCCCGGCCCTGGGATCTAGCAAGTTAGCCCGGCTGCTAATCTGACCGTGCCTGCTTTTTAATCGCATTATTAGCTGCGTGAGCGACGCGCCGATCACTCTGCTATATCTGCATCCCAAGGAGTAAACAGCCCGCAGACCTCATTAGCTCAAGGGCCGCATCACACAGCACGTTTAAGGGTGTAATTATCCCCCGCTAAAGAATTAGTTAAAAGGGCTTTCTGTTTGGAGTTCTGCTGGTGAGGACTGAATTTAAGATTTACTGTCTATCTGGGGTGTGGGTGTGCGTGTGAGTGTTCGTGCATGCGTGTATGTGTGTGTGTGATAAGGGTTAGCGTTGGTGGATGGGAAATGAATTAAAGCCACATTAAGCCTAACCCCCATTTGCCATTTATGGTGTGTGTGTGTGTGTGTGTGTGTGGGGGGGGGGGGATAGTGGTAAGTATTCATCGTTCTCGCAGTCACCTCGGTTTCCTCTGTGCTGCCAGGAAAATTATAATAAGTGAAATGAAACCGATTTGTGTTTGTTCGGGAATCACCACAGCTCTGTCCATGAAATAAGGGCAAAGAAAGTCAGCCGGTGGGGGGATTCTGTCCAAAAGTCATCGAAAGATCCATTAATGAGAATGCGGCTACATGAAATGCGGCGGAAGCCTGAGACGGAGGTCTGAGGTGAAGGACTGAGGTGGAGGAGTGAGCTGTAGGCCGAATGAGTAGGCCTAAAGTGGAGGTGCGATGAGTAGGTCTGAGGTGGAGGAATGAGGTGGGGGAGTGAGCTGTAGGCCGAATGAGTAGGCCTAAAGTGGAGGTGCGATGAGTAGGTCTGAGGTGGAGGAATGAGGTGG
>JAODLC010000036.1:21173729-21187854 GCA_026781145.1 Hippopotamyrus pictus | reverse complement strand
CTCCCTTTGATTACAGAATATCAACCAGCTGGAGCTGTTTGGAGACATGTCCACCCCCCCGGACATCACCTCTCCCTCCGTAAGTCACTCCAGCCCACAGTGACCTCCTCAGTCCTTCAGAGGCACTAACAGCTGCTAAATGACCCTCGGTTATGTGTTATGGGGTGAATGGCGGCAAACTGAGGGACGCTGATCCTCCTCACAGACGCCTGCTTCTCCGGCCAACACCTTGGACCCCTCCCTGACCCACCAGCCCCCGTCGGAACTCTTTGCCCCCTTCAGCCCTGCGTCCGTGCCCTCAGGTAACGGTATCGTCAGGCCTGTGGTGCCGCCGTTTCTCCACTGCCACCCAAAATGGCCTCAGAACATAAGATAGTGACGGGCTTTATGGGCCGTTACTACAGCACAGGCCGAGGGCTCCGTGAATGAGTATGGTGTAGTGATTACAATACGAGTATGGGCCGTTACTACAGCACAGGCCGAGGGCTCCGTGAATGAGTATGGTGTAGTAATTACAATACGAGTATGTGCCGTTACCAAAGCACAGGCCGAGGGCTCCGTGAATGAGGTCCTCATGTCAGTATAGTAATCACAATACGAGTATGGGCCTTTACTACAGCACAGACAGAGAGCCCTGTGAATGTGCTCCTCGTATAAGTATTAGTAATCATCACATTATGAATATGGGCCGTTACTGAAGTTACATTTCTAAACATGTATCAAGAATCCTAGCATTGTTCCCCATCACCCAGTTTCTCTATTTAGTTGTCAGTTATACGTATAATCAATAATTGTAATTTGTTATACATTTGAGTTTATTATTAGTCTTAATAATAGAATAATTTGTGATTAATATAGTTTTAAATTGCTTAAATGTGATATTTTTTAGATTTTTTGAATTCACAGCAAAATTGTTTTGTGAAATTTTTCTACATTGAATTACTTTATTAGTTAAACCCAGTGAAAGGGGCTTGCAGGAAACCTTTTTATTCCCGGAATACTAACTGTCCCAATACTGTAGCTGAAAAACACCAGAAAAGTTAACAGAATCAGAAAAACACCAGCAGTGTGAAAAAAACGGCACGCGTTTGTAGCACGTGCAGACGAAACCACATGAAACAAGCATCGTTGTGATTGGTGGATAATGACACCTCAGACCGAAAAGCATTACAAAAGTTACAAAAGTGAATTTTGTGGCGAAGTATCCAAGTGTTCGATGCGGGAGAAGGTGCTGGTGTAAATTCACCAATTATACAATCTACACGGTCATGATATCATCACCCGCGCCCCCCTAGTGACATCACTGGTGCAGAGTTGCAACTTAGGGAGTGTCACTAAAAGGGAGGCATCCCACTCCCCCCCGATGCTGCCTGGGTCAATCCTCTTCTCTTATATAGTCTGTCGTTCAGGGTCTCTCCGCTAAGTTTATGCAAAAGCGACTGCCCGGGGGGCTACGTGAAGGTCATCCCTCTTTTTCGTTCTTTACGTTTCACATTTTAATTAACTGGACCCTGTCCCCGTTAGACGCCCCCTTTGGCTGCGGGGCCCCGCCCTGCCTCTGAAGCGGGCCCCAAAGCAGCGTTTATTCATATTCATGCACCAAGGCGACTCCCACATCAAACACCTAAGAGCCGCAGCCGTTGCTGGAAATGCAAACAGAATTTAATTGAAACGGCATGTATCGCGCAGGTTATCTTGGCGGCACTCTATATGCAAATGGAAACACGTTACTACATTAGTCATTTTACTGTAAAATGCTTGCACGTCGCCGGCCAATCTGCCAAAATAAATATCCTATAGGCCCCCTTATGTAATGCGATTAGCCATAGCGTCTGGAGTCGCCAGTGTTCGGGGGCTTAAATTGAGTTGGTCTGAACAGATTTCATCCTCTTCTCCAGCCATGAAAATCGCAGCATCTAATTTTCATATACAACTTTAATTTACAGGGATTCCTGTGTTTGCCGTAGGTGAGGGCAGCCGAGAGACGGTGTTTTTTTCTGACCCTCCGGCATGTCCGCGCGCAGGCTGTCAGGACTGCAAGCCATTTTCACTGGGGCTCTAAAAGGGTCTTTAATGGCCAGTCTCTGCAAGAATAACACAGAGCCGATGTGGGCTGTGTGTTTTGACACTTGAACTTTTTAGGAAGATTTGCTTTCCAGTGCTCCATTCGGCGTATCATTTTTGTTTCATTGCGTTCAGATTGTTCTTTTTTTTCGTCTATAAAAAGCCTGTTCAGTCTATAAACAAGATACAGTGGTACCTCAGAACTCGAACTTAATCCGTTCAGAACTCCGGACCGAATCCTAAAAAGTTCGAGTTCTGATCGAATTTTCCCCATAGGAAATAATGGAAAATCGATTAATTGGTTCCCGGCCCCAAAAAATTACACTGAAATATGTTATTTTTTTTTAAGCATTTAAACACAAAATGAACCGGACAAAACAAGAAAAGCACTTTAAAACAGTAATTTTTAAAGTAAGAAAATAAATGTATCCAAACAATGTGTCCTGCCCCGATCGTCTGCTCCTTTCGTGTGCCACGCCCCCTCGTTGACCTCATGTGGAATCCCCGTGTGATCAGCTGTTTTTGGTTGTTGTCATTAGTCCTCTGTATTTCATCCACGTTTCAGTTTGTTTCCCCAGTCCGGTCATTGTATTGTCCGTCTGCGTTTTGCCTGCATTACCTGTAATTAAACCCCGTATTCCCCGATACCCTGATGTCTGCGCCTTTGTCTCCGTTCCGTCCCTGCTCCGCACAGCAGTATTATTATAATTAAATGTATTAACGGTCTCTTATTAATATTAAAATAATTAATAAAAAACCTTTATTTTTACATGTATTTTATGATATAATAATAATTACTGTTACTGTCTATCATTGTCTAAATGTATTTTTACTGTCGAAATATGTATTCAGTTAGTATAAACATGTAGGATGCTATCACAGCGAATGTGAGGCTGAGACTGAAGCATTACCCTTTGTTTCCGCTGAGAGACGTGCCGTGTGACTCATTTCCCCGCGCATACAAGTTATCCTAGGTCGGCGTTCGCGGTTTGACTTCTGAGATTCAGATCGAGTTCTAGGTGATTTTTTTTTTTCAAATTGGTTGGTTCGACTTAAGAAATTCGAGTTCTAATGAGTTCGAGAACTGAGGTACCACTGTATTAGCAAAATATTTAGTCAAATTAATACGAGTGTTAATGTTAACATTTAAAAAGTTATTAATAATGATAATAATAACAAAATGACTGGGCCACGCCTGCCCGCTCCTGCCCCTCCCCCCGTTGCCTAGGTTACGTCACCATGGGAGCCGTCCAGCCTGCCCACTGGGGCCAGCAGCCATTCGCGGCCCAGGGCCCGCTAGCGTTCGGCATGCAGCCCCCTGTGCCGGTGGCTCAGGTCATCCCCGGGACCCAGCCGGTGATCTGGGGCCAGCCCGGCCTCTTCCCTGGCACCCAGCAGCAATGGGCCACCATGGCGGGTGCCTTTCCCCCCGCTGCCTTCATGCCGACGCAAACTGTGGGCCCGCTGCCGGCGGCCATGTTCCAGACGCTGGCACCAGTGGCGGCCGTGCCCCCCACCTGCGAGCCACCGGCGGCGGCCGCCGCCGCCTCCAGCCCCCCGCATGCCGACCGCTCCCGGCAGAAGGTCGGCAAGGAGATGTTCAAAGACTTCCAGGCGGCAAAGCTGGCGACGGCGGCAGGTGGGCGCAGGGGCGAGCAGGCCAGCCTGGCGAGCGCCACCGATGCCCTGAGCAGCTACTTCGGCCGCATGGGCGTGGCCCAGGACGCCGACGACTGCGACGACTTCGACATCTCTCAGATGAACCTGACGCCCGTCACGTCCACCACGCCCTCCACCAATTCCCGTGAGTCCTCCCCCCCTGCACCACTCCGACTGGTTTTCTGGGTAGTATTCCTGTTTTTCCTACTTCCCTGTCACGTGGTAAGTAAGAGTAGAAGATTCCACCTGAGGAAGAAGCCGCCGATTTTGGGGAGCGGTCATCGCGTGTGTTCCTGCGAGATGTCTCACATCTCACGGAACCGAGTGCGATGATGTCAGCGCGAGCTGCCCGGTTCACGAGTGAGACATCCACCAGTGTCGACAGTGGACAGACCCTCCACAGCTGGCCTCACGCTGTTGTTGTGTATCGCTATGATAGATTTCGCTCTTATTCCGCAAGAACACCCTTCTTCTCCGCATTTTGTAATACCTGTAGAGAGACCCATATCTGGTTATGTGTTTAGCTTGGGCTGTTATGGCTCCCTGGTTAGGAGCTGGTTAAACACCAATCTCAGTGTCCAGATGTTCCATTTTTCTTAGCTGGGTGATTCAGACCTGATTCTGTCGTCCAGTTTGCAAGTTGGGTTTAAGTTTCGTTTTGTGGGAACATAAAGAAGCGAATAGACTGTGGCCAATGGGACCTGAGTTCTGTTGAGTTTGTGGCAGCTAGGGGTGCTCTCGCTGCAGAGCGCTTAATCTTTAACCTCTCACCCCCGTGAATCCTACCTGAAATGATCCAGTGATGGGGTAAACATGACCTCATATCTCGCTTGGCCCTTGAAGACTGGGTCGCTACCCCAGAAATGGAGAAGCCTTAATACCTCTGTCTAAATGTCAGGAAATGCCAAGACTCGTGCTGGTGATTACCCAGATTATGGCTCATTGAAAGAACCCTTGTAGCTTGTTTCAAATGTACTCGTGTTGGGTGCTTTACATACATTTTCATGTCTCCCTTGTACAGTGAGCCGGGTTAGCTGTGATATCCTAAGTCAATTAGGCAGTAAATCAGAGCTTGTGTGAATCAGTGATTTTTGGCTAAATGACAGATGGGTCCCTTATATGGAGCCTGTTAAACTGTACTTGTGCTTATTGTCTCAGTAGGACGCAGGACAGCAGGACAGCCCCTGAGAAGGTGTCTCTGGGTCCTAACGTCCACCCCTTTCCTTCCCATTTCAGCCCCGACCCCAGCCCCTCGGCAGAGCTCCCCCTCCAAATCGTCAGCCTCGCATGGCAGCGACCCCCCCACCGATGACTCCTTTGGCGAGGCCGAGGGCAGCCCAAGCCGGAGCGGAGAGGAGGACGCTGTGAGTATGAGGGTCTTGGGTTCGAGGAGGCGGGTCACAGAGTGAGACCTGAGATGAAAGCAGGGCTGTTTTTCCAGGATAAAGTCCACGGTGTGGAATGTGTGGGTAACTGCCTTAGTGGGGGTGGGGGGGGACTGCTCTGCCGACCCACAATGCATCAGGAACAGCAGATGGAGCTGAAAGCTGCTGTCAGACTGGGTCGGCATTAGCTACCGTCACCTCGTAAGTGTCGGACATATTTCACACCCCCCACATGTTCCTTTAGACACGCTTGTGTCATTTTAGAGAAATGCTTAGTCTAAATATACTCACTGTCATGCAAGTAAACTGAAACAAGGATCTAGATTGTATGGTACCAAAGAAACCTTCAATTTCATGAACTAGCTAAATTTAGCCAACTTAACTTAAAAGATCATTTTTACATTTGTTTTTTTACTGACATTTATATTATATGATTATGTATGCACAATTTTGGACATGAAAAGAATGCCGTGACTACATTTAATATGGGTATCTTATTTATGTATAAATATGCTAGAAAGTACAAGCAGTTTCATTATAAGTGTGTGTGTGTGGGGGGGGGTTATTTTGACAATTTGGGGACTATTTCTTTAGTCTGTGAATGCAGAAACTAAAATAAGTCTTGTATTTTGGTTACTTAAGATTAAGGTTAGGGCTGGGTAGGGGTTAAGGTTGTTATTGCTGTGATTAGAGTTTTCCCCATAGAAATGAATGGCGAGTCCCCACAAAGATATGAATAGGAATGTGTGTGTGTGTGTGTGTGTGTGTGTGTGTGTGTGTGTGTGTGTGTTCCCACAGCGTCTGTCAGTAGCGGCAGTGTTACTGTGTAATACTCATACTGCTTGTTGTGACAGACACTTTCTTTCGTCTTCTCGCTGATGCTAATGGTCTTATTCTCAGGGGCTCAACTCCCCTTCAGGCAGTGGTGACTCACCTCAGCCGGGATGCCAGGCCGTGGCAGGGCACACAAACACTCCACCCAGGGGGCATTTAGAGATGTCACTCAGCCGAAAAACAATGTAGCACAAAGGAGCATGCACAGTCCACACAGTGGGGGCCACACAGCGGCCCGGGGCCGCGATTCCCACACTCCTCTGACACACGGCGGGTAGCTATAAACGCTTACAGCTCAAGGCTGTATTGACAGAAGCTTCTTCAGGAATCATATGAGCGTGATTGGGCACCGAGCAGCGCGGCAATGCGGGACCTGTGTTCCATCGTAGGATAAAGGGCGTCTCATTCCAATTTCACGTTAAGTGGCTCCCTGAAGATATTCTCCTGTTTATCATGTCTTTTTGAGTGCGCAATACAAATATTTTGAGATGTCGCCTTATTTGTAGGGACCGCAACGTGAAACTGAAGTGTGTGTTTAATACATGACGGATTGATGGAGAGCCCGTCTATTAGATGATGATTTCCGTCTTTCTAGTGAAACTTGTGAAATTGCTCATGTGGAGATCCCTCCATTCCCTGTCTGTCCCTGCTTCTGTCCCATTGATAGTTCCCCTTTCTGTCCCTCTGTCTGTCTGTTCCCTTTTTTGTCCTGTCTCTCCCGCATTTGTCCCCTCCATGCCTTGTCTGCCTATCTGCTCCCCCCATCCATCTCCCTGCCTATTCCGTTTTCTTTCTTTCTTTCTCCATCCGTCTTCCTGTCTGTCCCCTCTTTCTGTCCCTCCATCTGTCCCCCCTCCCCATCTTTTCCCTGGCTCTCCCTTTCAGCTGGTCTCTTGTCTGCTCCTCCAGACCGGGGGATCTCAGTCCCCCTCCACGAGCGAGCCCCTGGCAGAGCCCCCCTCAGAGCCTTCAGCAGACCCCCCCACCAAGCAGCCCGATCCACAGGTCGGTAGCTAGATAGCGCAGGTCAGGGTAGGTATCTGTCCTTCTTCTCCCTCTCCTCCTCCGCCTTGCCGCCAGCTGACTGAGCACAACCCCGACCCCAGCCTGCACGATCCCTCTGCCCTCCTTGCCCCGCACGTCATGCCACGCCCCCCTCGATGTACCTGCTTGCCGTGCTTGGGGGTGTTGTGCCGTGCTCGTGTGTCCGTCTGTGGCGTCACGTCTCTCTTCCAAGCATTCAGAAGGAGGTGAGTATCTTTGAGGGTGCCAGGAAAAGCGCCAGTCTCCTGGAGACCTTTTCTTTAAGTCTCTCCGAGCTAGAGAAAGTGTTTTCAGGGCCGCTGTCAGTGAACACCCACCATGAAACGAGACTGATGCTAAAATGATAGTTTGTGTTGCAGTAGCTTCGGCCTGAGCACCATCCTGCTTTCTGCAGAAGAAATGATTTCATTAAGACCCTCTATATTATTCAAGTGCTCCTTCTCCTCTGCCCTGACATACTCTCTCTGTCAGAGCTCCCAATGAATTAAAGATGAATTCATTAAACCTGTTAATGTTTAATAATGAAGCTGATTTAATAGATCCCAGCTAGCAAATAAGAGTGTTGGGGGTTTTCGCCATTTTATTGGAATCCACTGAGTCTTTGGTCTCCGTTCGCCATCAGAAACGGTGACCCTGGGTACTTTAAAACACAGCAGCGCTGCCGTGATTGAATGCGGCACACGCATTTATTGCATGCATTTGAGCGTTCCGGATTTCAAGATCCCTTAAAGGGCCTTGAGTTTCACAACAAGATAAAATAAAAAAAGAAAATAGAAATAAACATGGTAGGACCAAGCTTGAGAAATCACAAGTGTGGAGTTTATGGTAAATCCATATCCGTAGCCTCCCTGCAAACTTTAAAGCTTTAACATGGATGTTTTGTGTGTTTATATTTTTATATACGGCTGAACTGTTTAAACGGGCAGTGAGCCGGAAAAAGAGGAGAATTCCTGTATTATTGTTTCAGGCGAAAGCTTCTTTGTATGGGAATAAAAGACGGTGGGGGCCCACCAGGGATGTAGAGGCACCCATTTTTTTGAGCACTTATGTTTTTGTGGGTTTTGTTGTTGACTGATTTCAGGGGGGGCATTGCACAGCCAGCCCCCTTTCCGCGACAAATTGCCGAAACGCAGTCGAATTCCCTTTTGACACTAATAGTTGAATCATGGCTTTTGCCACCGCCATCCGTGAGTCCCCCAGTCTCAGTGAGAGTCACCCGTGTCCGATGACCTCACTGCGAGCCCCACACCACGCTCTCGGGGCCTTCTTTGTCCCGGTCAGTGGTGACATTTGTCTGTCCACCTCGTCACTGCCGTTTCCCTGCGGCCGTCTGCATAGCGTGTCTTTACGGGCCATTAGCCCATCGCCCGCTGCCGTGGAAAAGCTCGGTCTGGGGCGGGGGGGGGAGTAACCAGGGCACCTCAGCCGCACCTCAGCTCCCCGGCCACATCCCTCAGAGACGAGCCCCTCCTTTGCTGAGGTCACCCTGTCACTTTGCCCCCCCCCCGCCAAATGCCGGCACTCGGCGTGACAGCAAACAGTAGCAGATGTTTACGTGGCGTCAGGATTTTGGTACCAATTTTATGATTATTGCTCGATTTAGAGCTCAATTTGAGGCTCTTAAACGTTTAAATTTTTACTCCTGGGTTTTTTTAATGACCATTTAGAGCCACATACTTATGAACTATAAAAAACTGTAATTGTTGTTTATAGTGATAATAGACAAAAGACCAAGCCGGCATTAGCTTGGCTGTATCTCCCATATTTACTGAGATTGCATTTCCCTCTTTTCCATGTGCTTGCCGTAGCTTTAAAAGCACACGCACACGCACACACACACACACACACACACACGAGGCAGAGTTAAATACACCGTCACTCCCCTTATTCTGATTGGTTGATTCGTCCGTGGTTTACATTTATGTGTTTGTATTGAGTGTTCAGCACCAGTGAGCAAATGCATCATTACAAGTGACTGGGGATCTGCTGTTACAGTGTCAGTGCTAAGGGCACTACTGCCACCTGCTGTTCATGTGTACGCACTGCGTCACCTTGGCATGGATGGCCACTGCAGTCAGAGCAAACCTGGATCACTTTGGCAAAAAAGTCTCCTTCTGTTTTTAACTGCTAATTGTCCTTAGTGGAATCACTCATATTGCAGTTGGTGTATTCAGGAGGACATTAATGTTATATATTTTTTTCATCCCTGCGTGGTTTTCCTTTGTGTGAAATGAGGAAAGAATGATCATTCTATTATTCTATTATCATTCTATTAAATGATGCTTTCCTCTTCTCAAAGATTTGCCAGTTCCTCTTTCTCTCTCTCTCTCTTTCTCTCTTGCTCTCTCTCTCTTTGCTCCTTTCCCCCCTGGATGTTCAGAGATTTTTAGGCCCAGGGTGAGGCCTGCCCTAATCCCAACACGCTAACCTCCTGTCTCCCGTATCTGCAGGGAAAGGATCCCCTTTATGCCCAGATAAGCAAAGGGAAGAAGCAGGAATGCTGAGGAACTTTATTGGCCCCTGGCTGTGTGCACGGGGGTGACAGGGGGACTCGGGACTGACACAGCAGGGGTCCGGGTGGCCACAGAGCCAGGCTGCTCTCCCTACCCCCACCCAAAAAAAAACATGAGGAGAAAAGACTCTGTTACTCTTTCTTCATGACCCTATTTTCTACTGTGCTTTCTTCACGGATCTGCTGAGGGACAGGAGATGCTGGTCCATGGCCACGTGTGACCCCCCCCCCAGCCTTACTCCCCCTACGCACCGGACTCTCTCGCACGGAGTGCGCCCTTTGGAAGTCCGCAAGATGGCCGCCACAGCCTTCGCAGTTTTGCCGCTCGGTGCAGCGGATGCAGCCAGCCGACGCTTCGCTCTTCCCACGATTCCTTCTGCTGCTAGACTGCTATGCAGAAAAGACCAGCTGTGGATCCCCATTTGGAGAAGGGCGTGTGGAGGCACTGGCCGAATTTCCTTTTGCGTGAGGCGTGGGTGGGCGGGGCTTCAGGCAACACGGACGTCGCTGGGCACAGACATGGCAACTCTGATTCTGTGATGGAACTGTTCCTTACCTATAACTTTTGTACAATACTAATTAAAACACAAAACGAAATGAGTTTTTATTTTATAAGTCACGGGAGCCGTTGGGGTCATCTCTATATGTATTTTAGGTTAAAAATGGCTTTAAGGCATCTGAACTAAAGTTTGCCAAATTAATTTTGTAAATAATAGTGTTCATTTTTCACCGGGACCTCTGTGCCATAAAATAGACAGGCCTCAGTTGTAGTTGTACCCAAGCAATACAGTGAGTCTATCGATGGTTTATGCTGCTTGTGTATCCTGAAATCATTCATAACTTTGATTTCTTGTCGTTGCGAATTTAAGGGAGCGATTCAAGTTCATGAGCCTGCCTCCCTTAACACTCGATTACTTTTACACCTTGGCTTGACGACAGACGATTTTAAGCTCTCCTTTGTCCTGCATTTTAGACATCCCATAATTTTAACTGTGATCTTGAGAGAAATCTCAAGGACAACAGGAGAGCCTTCAAAAGCCTGAAGTGTGTGTTTTTAAGGGTAAGAAAAGCATATGTCCACACATCGCAGCGGGTGTTGGACGTTTACGCTCCCTTTAATGGCTGTTGTCAGAATCAGCTCCGCAAAAACATGCTCATTTGAGCTCTGTTTCCCTACAGTGCGCGCTCCAGTATTGGGGCACTAATTAATGTGAGTTTTACAGTTTTTAAATCGTGTTTCCATGGTCTGTTTACAGGACCGGTGACTTTTCGTCTGCCACATTAACCCAGAGCTCTTGCAGTGTGTGTGTTCATTTCGCCTGTAGCTTACACTTTAACCAGCAGACAGTTGCCCTTGGTCACCACACTGTTGTGTTTCTGACGGCTCCTTTTGATATCGAACGATCGCCCAAGACACAAGATGCACTTGCCCCGCCTCCGCCACACTTCCACGTCGTATATCTCTGCGTGACCTATCCTTCGAGTAAGCCGCGTCACCAGAGCGAGAACGGTGTGTGTAGCTCTCCGTCCAGAAACGCAAAAGGCCACCAAGCCTCCAGAGCCTCGTACTCAGCCCCACGGCCGCCCGAGGGGAAGACGTGTCACGCGCTCGCTGTATGGGCTTGCCAAGCGCCAGGGACGTGGAACTGAGTGTGACGGTCTCCCTGTAAACGCCTGTGCTGTTACCCACTTCCTATTTCATAGCCAGAGGCCTGTTCTGATTTGAGTGATTTTTTCAACTCTTAGCTCTTAACTGAATTTAAAAAGGTAAGAAAAAGGGAAGCATTACTGTTTGAGTATGTTTGTAGACTTATTTTAACTTTACCTCAGCTAACGATTTGTTAATGTAAATCGACATTATTTTTATCTTTCTGTAAACATGCGCCCGTGGGTTTTTTAGAATCTCATCACGCTCTCTTGGTTCATGGATGCCACTATGTAATACTGTCACCAATAAACACACGCAAAACGCACGGCCTGCTTCTTCTGTATGTATGTGATTGAAAAAAAAAAATAGCCTTCCACTGCATTAAAATGCTGCGTAGCGTTTTAGTTGACCGAACTAAACATGCTAGATATTTTACTCATTTCTCGTTCAGACAAATAAAGGACTGTTTTTTATAGTAATAGCTTAGTATTGAATCCTGTAGCACCTTGAAAAAAATGAAAGTTCTGCTTAATAATAGGGGCCTTTGTGGAGACTGAGGTTGCACGCTGTGCTATGAGTGGAATCTCATTGCATAAGAGTGTGAAACGTCGGCAGGTGACACTTCTCCTTGAGCGGGATCGGGTCCTGCGTAGACTGACACTGTGACAGAGTATCTCTGCGCGCTGATGCACGGCATTGAGCAATACACTGTGACAGGGACCCATACAGATGTTCATGACTTGTCTTTGGCGTGTTTTCATAGTCACACTGCCCACATACACACATTCACCAAATGTGTCGCTGAATTAGCTGAGGGGTTTTTGCCTCGAAAAAAAAAAAAAAAATTTGTGTCTCAGCATAATTTCTTCGAGGCCAATTAATGTTTAGTGCTTATTTAGTGTTTGGATCAAAACAATTAATTGTTATTTTTCTTCTTCTTCTTCGTTTCCATAGCATTTCTGTGGTTCCGTTTTCATTATAATAAAGTAGCACAAGAAACTAAATTTGATGATAAAAGAAAAAAAACAGAAACATGAACATTGTGAGTGGAGGTGCTGCTGGCTTTTGGACTTGTTCTTTTTCTTGAGGAGGGTCACTCTGCATCTCCTCACACCTCCACAGGGGTTGGATTCTACCTCCCATCTGCATGAGGAGATCCCCCCCCCTACCTCCCATCTGCATGAGGAGATCCCCCCCCATGTCAGGTGGGTTTCCGTTGGATACGAGGGCTCCCTCCTGCAATCCAAAGAAATGCAGCTTGGCTAAGTGGAATATCTAAGTTGCCAGATTAGCGCATGTGCCCTGTAATGGACTGACATCCCATCCAGGGTGTACCCAGCCTTATGCCCTATACTTCCTGTGATGGACTGACATAATTTCAACTAGCGGAACATCATTAGAAGGAAAATCCAATTAACAGCTGGTTAACAAGGCGAGCAGCTCCTTCCTGGGCTGAGTTACAGCCAAAGGAAGCGGCCACGATGCCCCCTTTCATCAGCCAGCCGCTCCTCAGGTGCAGATGACGGGAATAATGAAGCAGCAGCCCCACTGCCCTTCACTGCAAGAACAGATGGGGCTGAAGAGAGGTGCGGTCGTAACAGGAAGGATAAATTATCATCTTTAAGTGCCACAGTGAGATGCTTACAGTTGTACACAACAAACTTGCTGAATATTTTTGCAGAAGTATTAGGCATTGTCAGGATGTCATATGGGTAGATCCACATCATTCATAAGGTGTGGTTCAATTGCTACAGAAAAACAAAATGCTGGTATTTGTTTCCTCGACAGGAATAATGATTTCCTTTTCTTGGCTCTGCTGTGAGCAGCAAGGGGAAGCTTCACATTATCAACCACAAACTGTGCCCCAACCCCCCCCCCCCCCTCCACATACAGCACGGTGCTTCATACAGCTGTGAGTGCACAGCTGCTTATCTGATTGGTGGGTTGAGTAGATTAGTACGGAAAGTTTTGAGAGGATGAGGTTTTGGGTCATAGTCCTACAAGCACTAGTTTGGTTTTGGTTTCTGAAAATGAATGACACCCTCTTCGTACTGCAGATCGAATAACCATACTGTACATAATAATGCCCTGCAGCTGAGCGTTGTGATTCTCCTACAGGACAACAACCCACCAATGGTGCCACTCTTTGGTGTCTAGCTAGTCCCTTTTCTCCCTGTCAGAGATAAATAAGAATAATAGGCATTGTGGTATGCACATACAGTGAGTATCAGTTATTTAACAAACCCATGATACTCTGATTTAGTGTAAGACTACTCCAGAGTCTCGTTTTGAAATCCTCGAGGTTCTGACACTCCTACTCACTGACCTGGGATCAGTATATGCCCAGCCACGGCATTGCTTTGCATTCTTTATTGCTTCAGGCTCTCCTGTGGTTTGCTACCTATGTGACAGCTCATCCTCCAAGTTTCATCTTCACATTCTCCAGAGTCCTGCTCCAGAGTTAGCTTGTAATTGAGCAAAAGCGTTGGGAGGAAGTTCTCACAGGAAGTTTCATTTACACTGCGTCTCTTGTGTTTTTAAATGAGGCAGCATAACCTCTCTACATGTGTCTGTCACATGTGTCACATCTTTTTGGAGCAAATCCAGGTTAGTTCCTCATTCACGCATCCTCTAGTCACAGCATTTAAACAAAGGCTACCGGAACCAGTTCTAGCTATTCAAATCGAGATACCACTGGAGCTCAGTAACCCTGCCTACCTGGACTGCAGCCGGCTCCGACTGTCAGCACTGTATAGGACTCTGTGGAATGACAAGCATCTACCCTCTTGGGCAAGAAATCCAACCTGACCAGTTTGACCAATAGTATAGTGTCTGTTTTATTAGGACTCCATGAGCAGATTAACCAAGAAGTCTCTATATGGGTGTCATTTACTGTTCTGTTCATCCATCCATCCATCCATCCATCCATCCATCCATCCATCCATCCATCCATCTATCTATCTATCTATCTATCTATCT
>JAODLC010000036.1:21137361-21151989 GCA_026781145.1 Hippopotamyrus pictus | reverse complement strand
AGAGAAGGGTTTGGGTTTAAGGGATACAGGGAGGGTCTAGCTTTAGGGGACACAGAGAAGGGTTTGGGTTTAAGGGATACAGGGAGGGTCTAGCTTTAGGGGACACAGAGAAGGGTTTGGGTTTAAGGGACACGGGGAGGGTCTGGGTTTTCAGAACACAAAGAAGGCTTATTCAGCATGACTCACCATCAATGCTCTTAAAGTCCAGCAGATAGCTGCGATTGTCCACTTGGTAGAGCTGTAGACTCATCTTCACCAGGTTCCCTGTGACCGGGTTCTTCCGTCGCACCCGCAGGTGATAGGGATTGACTACCTGTCCAACAAAGCAGCCCATGACACAAACCCTGTGAGACCTTTACCCTGAGCAATTCTATTATGTTATTTCTGTACCTGACTGTAAGTAATCCACATACAAATGCATACGCTTGTACTACCATCTTTGTTTTCTGCTGTAAAAGGACATTTCATTTCTTTAATATATTGATACTGGAAAAAGGAACAGATAAACTATTGATTCCTCTTCTTACTGGGTACATGCCTACTTCCTAAGAACCTGAAGCTGTCTGACTATTGCGCAAGTGACAGGGGTGAAATGGACCATTGTGCACCGACTCCTGACGGTGGCTCTGGGATGAGCAGGTTGTACCTTCCAGTCGTACTCGAGCTGCTTCATGGCCCGGTACACCTCCGCCATGATATCATAGGGTTTGCTCTGGCTGCGGATTCCCAGGTGCCACTTGGCCTTCTTCACGGCCAGCGGCTTGGGCTTCGTGGTGTTCAGGGCGTCCAGAGGGCAGCGGGCCTTGGGACTGTCTGCCAGCAGTGGCGGCATGCGCTCAGGATGGGGCTTGACCCCCGGGGGCAGCGGCATGCCTTCCTCCATGAACGATCCAGTCGGCGGACTGGAGGCCAGGTAGAACTCGCTGGCCTGGTTCATGATGCGGCGGTTGTCGATGATCAGGTGGTACGCCACGGCCAGCTGGTCCTGTGGGTCGCCGCTGTACAGGCTGCTCATCACCTCGGACTCGGTGCTCTCAAACTTCTCGCAGACCTCCCGCACCGCCTCCTCGTCGATCACGTTGGCATCGTAAGAAGGGTCCTCGGGGAACAGGTAGCCAGGCAGATCCTGTTTGAACCACTCGTGCTCCCTAGAAGTCGTACACTAGTGTCACGTACACTTTGCGCCCAACCTGACAATCGAACGTATGTTTAGGTAGTGCAATCCACTACAGGGGAGCTATGAAAATTAATAGTGAAAATAATAAATAAGAGTTTTCTATTTCCTGTAATCCTATATTTGCTCAGTTCTGCTACCAAAGAACAATGAACCTTAACAATGCAGCGTGGTGGCCCCAACACTTTCCGTACAGTTTTCCTTGTCTTCCCGTGCCCTTCAGCACGCCGGTGAAAATGCAAACCTGATGTCTTTTATGGTGGCTCTCTTCAGAGGATCCACCTGCAGCATCAGCATCAGCAGGCTGGCCACGGAGCGGTTGAGGTACTCAGGCATGTAGAAAACCCCTCCTCGAATCTTCTTAAACAAGGTTGGCACGTGCTCGTCGTCAAAGGGCAGGGTCCCACATAGCAGGGCGTACAGGATCACCCCACAGCTCCAGATATCCACCTCAGGGCCTGCATACAGCCTGGGAACGACATCACGTCACCTTCACCTACAAACGTCATCCAGCAAACACGAACCACACTGCTACCGACTCTGTATCTGATCTAAATGTATTTCAATCTCACATCCCCCAGCATATTAGGACATCGGTGCTGGAGAGTGCCCAGATTTATATATTTAAGTGAAATAGTCACATCATTTATCATTACAAAAGAAGACAGTTCAGGTGTCACACGTGGTCTGGTTAGTGTTCACATATCATCCATATCTGGAAGGCACATAATACAGTACAATAGCAGAGATACAAAAATATGACAACAGACAGGCGTAGGACCCGTGCAAGGGGAGGGACTGGGTGATGAGAGAGGGATTACTCGGACCTGCCAGAGATGACCTCAGGAGCTGCATAGTTGGGGGATCCACAGCTCGTTCTGAGGAACTCTCCATCAGACATCATATTTGAGAGCCCTGAAAGAAGAATGTAGCACATCTCCATACTCTTCCGTACAGTGCGCAAGGGTAATGGTATGAATAATACTAAGAATTAAGTTGTTAAAATACAGTGCATGGAGTATATGGAGCCTTGGTAGATTTCGTACACAGTAGGAAGCACCATCACTTTACATCTCCGGGTGAGGTCAGGTCAGGGAGCATGTACTGGTACAGCACGTTGGCGCACCCACCGTACGATGAAACACCTTAGGATCCCAGTTGCCGACACCCCAGGCCGACACACGGTCCAGTCCCACCCTCCGGAAGTGATCGTCTATCTGCCACAGCCAGGGGTTACGCAAGCGTCCCTTCCGCCTGGTCCATCCACTTCGGACCTCAGTATTGAGGATCCTGTGAGCCGGATCACCCTCTGGGAAACGCGCCACATGGCCGTTGTGCCGTAACTGACGCCCCCTCACGATGCAGGTAATGTGCCGTATTACCGCTCATTCGACACAAAGTCAAACCAGTGGTACCCAAGGGTTCTCGGAAGAGACAGGGTGCCAAAGGAGTCCAGTCTTCGTCTCAGACCACTGGATAGTGTCCATGTCTCGTAGTCATACAGCAAGACAGGGAGCACCAGGACTCTAAAGACTTGGACTTCGTCCTCTTACAAAGATATGGGGACCTCCACACACCCCTTTCCAGTGACATAAGACACAAGATAAATACAATAAAACTAAAATAGTAAACCTCTGTACAGTATACAGTACAATATACAGTCAGTAGTATGGTCATCAACCACCAAGCGAAGTTGCAAATGTCTTCCTCACTGAGAGATCACTAGACATGGTCGGAGCATACACTGAGACAACAGACAAGACACCCAAAGAGTGCCTTAATCAGAGTCTCATAACATGCTTGTTGAAAGGAGTAACATCAGACATCATCAGGAGCAGCCAATCCACCACAGCAACAGCTACTCCCTCAGAATGGCAGCCATCTGAGCTACAGAGATCTGGCCACTCCTGGTCTGTGTACCTCAAAATGCCGTCAGTGAAATGCAGAGTTTAAAAGTGAGTGTTAAGCCTCAGAACCACACCACACCACACACCAGTTCTGATTCCCAACAGGCATAACCCCACTGGCACTGCAGAGCTTTAGAATCGTCTGGGGAGGAGGCTCCTGGGGGCTTTTCCTCATCCCCTTGATGATATGCGCAGCCTTGCTGTGGGTGGCTGCAGCAGAGCTACTCCCCCGGAAAGCAGAAAAGAGTCCCTTCTGCTGTTTTAGAGCCAAGTGACGTTTTTAGGCTGGCTGGAGCGTCAATCCCATCAACGACCCACAAAATTTTCCCTGCAGGTGAGGAAACATTTCCAGGCTTGGGATTCAAATCCCACCGCCATTCTGTGTGTGGGGATTACACCTTTTGTGCAGGTTTCTTCATGTAGTCCAAAGACATGTACCTACATATACGGCCATCTAAAAATTGATCATAGCATGTGAGTGCGTATGTGCCCTGTGATGGACTGGCATCCTGTCCAGGGTGTCCCCTGCCTCGTGCCCTGTGATGGACTGGCATCCTATCTAGGCTATCCCCTCTCATGTCCCCTGTGATGGACTGGCATCCTGTCCAGGGTGTCCCCTGCCTCGTGCCCTGTGATGGACTGGCATCCTATCCAGGCTGTCCCCTCTCATGTCCCCTGTGATGGACTGGGATTGGCTTCATGTGGCCAGGCAAGTGTTTGGAATATGGATTGATGGAAAAATAATAAAATGCAGGCTATCAGTTTTTATGATTATGTATATTAAAAGAAAAAATGCTTACCAATAACTATTTACTTTCTCTTTATATTCCTGTAACCAAAGACTTGGTAAATTGGCTTCATTAATACAATTAAATAAACTCATCAGGATGTCATGATTAATGCACACTGGAAATTCTCTCTCTATTATGTCCAATAAGCTGGCCTTTCTAACCTTTAGTAGCACCTGCACTGAAGATCAATTCAAACAGCTGATCTGACTCATAATCCCAACACTAGATACCAAATTCAGCCCACATGTCCTGCACTATCCAGAAATGGCCTGGGGTGACAGCCTATCAAACGGCAGCTAGCGCCCCCCCCCCCCAAGCCTATCAAGTTGCAGCTACCCGCCACCCCCAAACGAGAACGAAGCTGATGTACCCAGCAACCCAGCAGTTGGCCTTGCCCCTCAGCTAGATTCGGCGGCCTACCAAAGTCGGCGATCTTGGCATTCATGCTGCCATCCAGTAGCACGTTCTCAGGTTTCAGGTCACGGTGGACGACCATGTGCCGGTGGCAGTAATCCACAGCGGAGATGATCTGCTGGAAGAGACGCCTTGCCTCGGGGTCCTCCACCTGCAACGAGCAGCACAGCCGTGACCACGGACGTCCAGATGCTGCCGGAACAGGGCGGACCACAGGACATTCAGTGAGGTGTCCGGTTGCATTCCCCAAAATCCCGTAATAATTTATCGCCTGATGTCAGGGAGGTTTGGTCCGTATTACTCATGAAGTCCAGCACAAACTAACTTCTTCAGATCATGTTTCCCAAGGGCCAGTGCCGATAGGGCCAAACACATCAACGTTCACCGGTACACTGGTAAACTATTTTACCATCTACAGTCTACATAAGCTAGAAGATTCCCTGATCTGGTGACAGCCGAGTGACGCGCTTACCTTTCCATGCTTACAGATATAGTCAAAGAGCTCTCCTCCTGATACATACTCCATCACCATGAAGAAGTCTGTAGGTGTGCTGATCACCTGGTACCTGAAACAGAAAGGCTGTCCGTGTTAGTCACATGACCATGTCAAAAATAAATTACAAATTACTAATCCAACATAAAAAACGGTAAAACAATGGGCAAATTATAGTTCTAATCATATACAGCTACTTTGTAATGCGTTACCTCATTTTAATATATTGGCCATAATTTAATCAAACATTACATTAAAAAGCAGTGATCACTGCTACATACAATAATGATGTTTTTAGTAAATTTTAAAAACATTTAGAAAATGAAAAAAATATATATTCTTAATTGGGGGTGGGGTCTGGGAAATGATACACTCAGAAAATACCGCTGATGAATGATGAAAACCAGGGGAGACTTTATGCTTGTCCAGCAGAGCAGACAGAAGCCACTGCATGTCAGACTGTTGGTGTGGGGTGTTTAGAGAGTATTTACTAAGCATGTATCGAAATCTTGAGAAAAGATACAGTTTTATCATCGTAATTACTAATTATTCTTAATATAGAACCCCCCCAGCAATTGATATGCCAATTCCTATTATCAATTCCAGTACAAATAATACAGATAATATACCAGTCCTTTACCGAGATGAAGGATAAACAAACGATGTACCACTGCGGTATATACAGAAATCCACCCGAGTTGCATACGCCAGGCACTAGTGGTGCAACGGATCAAAAATCTCACGGTTTGGCTCGGATCACGGTTTTAAGTCACGGATCGGATCAATTTTCGGATCAGCAAAAAAAAAGAAAAAAGACAAGACAAATTTAACTCTCCATTTATTTATTTGTTTTTTTTGCCCATTAAAAAACGTTCAACGCAATTATATAAAAACAAATTAAGGTGCAATATAGAGCATGATAATTATTTCCTTTAATGTGGACCCAATCAAAAACAACTTCAAATGCAATTTAAGGTATCATTGCTTCTTACTTTGAACATGGAGAATGAAATAAAAACTAGCTAATGTCCACATCATGAAAAAAGAAAGAAAGCAAAGCAGACGTGAGCTTATAACAGCTATAAACAGCTCAATAGCTTTTGTAACAGCTTTAGCCCGGTCGGATTGGGCAGCAAAGGGCTGCTTAAATGCCGCGGATATCAGCAGTTGTTGCGCAGCCTTCGTCTTCGCTCCTGTCACACCAGGGTGATGTCGTGTTAAATGAGCGGCCATGCCCGACGTGTTGCCAGTCTCATACGGCTTCCTCGTGCCACACTGTCGACAAACTGTGGTGGTTTTATCCGCCACCCTTTTCACATCAATATATTTAACGGGGAAGCCAAAATGCTCCCACACATGAGATTTAAGTGATGCTGGAGGTTTCTCGAGCTTCTCTGCTCCTCCACTTGGACCGCTACCTCTGGCCATGACCATCGCTTGACTGACTGACCACGTACACCAAACAGTGGATTTTTTTTCCCCCCCGAATCTTCGGATCACGTGCGTGCCGAACCATGGAGAGGGATCGGTTCGGATCACAGATCAACAGTGATCCGTTGCACCACCTACCAGGCACTGTAGATTTAAGCATGCTTACATTAACATTGTGGTTGAATATATTTGCAGTTTGCCTGATCGTAATTGAAGCAATGCAGTACACAGGAGTAACACTGTACCATAAATAACCCTGTGTAAACTGGCTCATATCCTCTATTAACATGTCTGGGGTGTCACTGTAGGACAGCTTACTTACAGCCTCCGTCATATACCTACTGTACATACTGAATTTTGTTAGACGGCTCTTGCTGGCAGGACAGCATCACCTCAGCCCTGCATTGCATCCCATAACCATTTTTCTACACGTAACTGCTTGTCAATAACATATTCTATACATTCAATAGAAGCTGAAGTCAATATTTACCTCCATAATGTGATTTGATAGTCAGCATGATGTTTTGACTATAATCAAGGCAGACAGCTTGAAAGATACGTGGTGAAAGACCTTCAGACGTGTTTACAAAAGCGGAGGAAGAGTTTAACCGTGGTTTTCCACTACAGTCTCTAAAACAGTACATCCCATTTTCCTTAATCTTCCTCAGTCACGGTGACAAATGAGATATCAGGGCGAACAGCTTGCCAATAGCGCTGCAGAGAAACGCAAACCTCACAGTTTTGCCACGATTGCAGCGGATATTTTGCTAAATTGAATAGAAGATGTCTGGGCTGCTACTGCGAAAGATAAATAGCTTATTTCAGAGTCTGCCCTGACAGCACCGGTTGGGTGCTGAGGTCTCTGGTGCTTCATACTGACCAGTGCAGCTCGAGTCCTAAAAATAACAGCATAGCATTAACCTCTAAGGGAACAGTCATCACTGGGGCTTTGTTACCTGAACTGATTTTTAGGCTCCTACACAGGATGCAGGCAGACTTTCCGACATAAAATAATCTTCATAACAGCCAAAAGCACCCATATCGACTTTGACTGGAGCCTTCCTGCTGACACTAATATACCTATAATTGTAAAATGCTACTAGTGTTTTGGGTTAACTCCTGTTTGGACATGAAATACACTTCTCTGTAGTCCAATTATTCGCTTGTTTATTTACTATTTTCTTGTAGGTGCTTGTATTGATGGTTCTGTGGGTGTACGTTATTCTGTGCTATCAAATCTTAAAGTCTTGCCATAGGTTTCACATCTTTTATTGTATAAATCTTTCCTACTGACTGGAACCTCATACAGAAACAGACGACAGGCAGTAACACCGGCACTGCTATTAAATCACTCCATATTGTAACATCAAATGTAATTAGCAGCCAGATCCAGGGTGGGCTGGACAAGCTGGATTCTTCTAATCCAGCTGTGGGGTGAAAGTCCACAAACCCCTCAGTGCAGGAGCACAGCTGGCTGAACACTTGTGTCTCTGAGTGACTGATATAACATCCCACTTCCTCCGGGCCTAACTGCGCTCCAGATGTTTCCACTGGGCTCCCAGTAAAGGGACAAAACCACGGCATACTCACAACTTGATGATGTGTGGGTGCCGGAACAGCTTGAGGTTCTGAATCTCCCGCTTGATCTTTCCGACCACATCGAGGCTGCGGATCTTCTGCCGGTTGAGGATTTTCACTGCGACCTTGTGTCCCGTGAGCTGGTGCTCGCCGACTGATGGGACATACAGACTGTTAGGCATGTTGCAGGAAATGGGCAGACACAGAGCTAGCAATCTAACAATGACTTCTTCTTATATGTATAACATTGTTTATTTACTGGTCTTGGCTGCACATTAATACTAATAGCATAGTAATAAACAGCCATACTATGAAATCAACAAAAGTAGTAAAAATTACCTTTGTGTCAGTATGCAGGCAATATGAAGAAATAACAGCTAACTTACTAAGACATGCTCTTTTATGAAAACGAGAAAGAATTTAAGTCATTGATGTTACATGGGGTCGCACAGAACTAAGTTACATAGGACTTCGTTACAGCTCACAGTACAGAGCATTTCTGCAGACTTCAGCTTGAAAAATATGAAAATGTCTACGCATCTCTGTTTTACTCCAAAGGCAGTACAGGAATACCTTGTCATACGTCGATTCGTGTTACGTCACTTTTTTTTGTTAAAAATATGGAAAAAATACACACCATCTTAGGTCTGTTCACGCAACCTTACGTCGGTCAGGCGATGTTAAAAATAAGTTAAAAAAAATTATATATCGTATTGTATAGAATCAAACAAAAGCTTACAAATTTCAAAAATAATTTTTTTTACCTGGTGTTTCGTACAATTTGGTACATTTTTAGGGGCTTTTCGTGTTAAGTCGTGCCTTTTGGAACCAATAACTGACGTAGGGTGAGGTATTTCTGTACTCTGTTGTAAATTTCTAATGCCAACGTGTTATCAGTGTCAGACTGAGGAGTTTGCCGTCAGCTCCTGTTAGGGATGCTGGCCAACGGTGCAGATTAATTGCTAGTGCGGCATGCAAACAAGAACACCGGCCCATAAGTCCGCCGATCACCCCGGCCTTTGGTATTCGTCCTGAACACTGGCTTCCACCGCCCCCCTCCCGACGACTCCGTTAACGAAGCGCCGGCCTTCTGTCGAGTTCAGTTACCAATCGAGACGTGTTATCGAGCCTTTCTGCACATGTGCAGTTCTTACCGTCTTAGGCACCAATCCCCACCGCCGGATTTACGCACAGTCCCGACAGTGAAATCATTACAAATGGTAACATGAAAAGGATAAGCGTTTCCTGATTGCTACTGTATGAGTGACATATTTCTTTGATACAATGATCATGCTTAAGCGAGCACCATTTCCTCAGAAACAACCGTATCTCTGTTTATGTCACACATATTATTCTTGCTCACAGAATTTCTTAATGCTCACTAGGTAATTCATTTGTATCTTGGAGTCAGTGAAGGTCACGGCCCCAGCACTGTAGCCAGAAATAAATTTCGTGGGATGTCCAGTAACCCTACTGATAGGTCCCCCTCGGGAGGATGTCCCCCTCTGAATATTGATGATAAAATCTGCCTATTTGATAAGGGCAGGGGGAGGCACAAGTCCACCAATTGAGTATATAAGTTATAGACCACTAAGACGAACTAAATCGGCCCCCTGAGGCAGCTGGGCGGTGGATCTGTGATTTAAAACCTAGCAAATAACTTGCTGTCACACCTGAGAGCGAGCAAATTAATCTGAGCAAAATGACACATCTCAATGGGAAGATAATAGGATAACAAGCTGGGAAAGCCGGATATTCCAGAATCGTATCCCAGATCTAGACTGCCATTGGTCTGCTGATGACATAGCATAAATAAGTCATTGGTCTGTAATTGATGTTTAAAGCAAACTTATGACAGCATGACTGTGTTTTTAACCGGGATCTATAACAGACAGATGGCAGCAAAGGTGACGTTCTTGGGAACAGTGACCTTCACATGAAAATCTGTCATACTACACAGACAACAGTCGTGTAAACAGATCCTAAAATCTCAGATTGTTATTTTAACAGCTAGGAATGTACATAACTGAAATCACTAGAGTTTTCAGACTCTAAAGATATATCTTCCGAAAGGTATTTGTTTTCCTATGTATGTTTCCCGAACAGTCCCTTAAGAGGTTGCTTAAGGGGGAGAGCTTCTTAAGTTCTTAATTGGCACTAAGACACCTGATTGGTTGACATCGATGATTCGAGAATTGATTATTCCCTCCGTGCAGCAGTTGCTTGACTGCCGCATGAGAGAAAGTGGCGTTCCTTATAAATATAATATTGCAGGAATGCTTCAAAATACTGCAGTAATCAGAAGTGGGGAGAACGTAAAAATAAAATAATGTACAAAATTAACAACTTGAATCATCTAATCGTAAATATGACTGCACGAACCAGCCTCCCAACCATTTTATTTTTATTTGTTCTATAAAACACCTGCTTGCACCAATATGTGTGCATGTCATTGATATTGGGACAAGCAATGGCACAACAGCCGAAAGAAAAGTTGCATTACTGTCTAAATATGAGAATATCCGATGTGCTTAAGTATTGACAATTAGGTACTATTCCAGGGCGTGTTTTGTGGAAAACACATTATAGACTAACATGTAAATGAACCTGCAGTGTCGACTATTAATGAAATACGTTGTAACGAAATACCTAATTAACCAAACTTTTGATATCGGCCTAGTGTGACTTTGGCACATTTGCAGAGATGTGTGCATTCCAAAGGCGAAGAAAATTGGGGTAACGCGTCCACCCCAACAGACAGAATCACCCCCCTCCCATATAATTACTAAATAAATAAATACATAATTAATGCCGTGATCCTTATCTCTCAGTATATGAATCCGCGCGTAACTGAGGCCGATTCACTGCCTAAGGACAAAACCTACCGTAATGAAGACTGCAGTCATGTATCAGACAAGATGATTTTTTATCATATGGATCAGTTATTTTTTAATTAAGTGATATTTGGTTATGAATCTGTACCATTTTAGTCTTATTTTAAATGAGCAGTGTGAGCCGACAACAGCGTTAAGAGCCAAGTAAGAGGCTAAGACCAACCTTAAGAAAGAGTATCTTATGGAAGATATACAGTACTTAACTAAGAATGTTTCAGGAAACACCTTGGAGCGTTAACAGACACCTTAAGGTAGAACTTACGAAGGACGTAGCGTTAAGAAGGTTTGGAGAAACCAGTCCCTGATCATCTAACAGTTGCTTCACAGAGACCTATAGGAGGGACCTAATCTGGGTAACATCCTCATGCGAAAGAGGAACCTAATTATTGGAAGTCAGCAGTTAGAAGTTATTTTAAAAACATAGACTACAACCAGAAAGAAAACGGAACAAACTCGCTCTCAGCACCAGAAATGGACTACATCCTGAAGCTGACTGCAGTCCAAACCGCCGGGTCACCAAGCATTTTACCTATACCCTCCGGGATTAACTTTGGAATTTAAGATTATGCAAGTAAAATTCTAGCAAGATCCATATAGAGTCCATGCTATTAATGGAAGGAAAAGGGTTCTGTGCCTTTAAAGGACAGCTCGGTTAATCTGGCTTATTCTGACAGCTCTGATGCCAAAGTGAGCCGCCTTCTCGGACCCCCGCTCGATGGGCCAGTGCTCTGCGCTGCAGGGCGGATGCCCTTTCCGAGTGTACACCTCACCCTGTGCTTCCCAAGATAACTTTCAGGCTAACTATAACTCTGTTTAGAGAGGAGGGGAGTGCCAGAAACCCGGCCCCCACTCAGATTCACCTGTTCCTAAACAATTTATGCATAACACAACATCCCATATAACAATACCCATATCACATAATATTAAGGACTATAGAAACAGCAGCAATTATGCCTGTATCTTGTGCACACTGTTTTAATTAGTCTCTTAAATCAGGCAGAGGAACATGCAAGCAAAATGCCCAAAATCCAAAATAAATGATAAATGACGATTCCTTCACACCGGCATTCTGGGAAAAACCTGTGATGTTCTGTGATTCTGAGAAGGAATGTGTCCCAAAATAAAAATGCTACCTGAATGTGACTACTAATCATTAAGGTCCTACTGTTCTCTGCTATTTCAAACACTATAGTGGAGAATGCGTGAAAGAGTCGACATTTAAGGTATACTGGGTAATTGCATAACTGTTGTGATCTTTGTTTTCATGTAATGTTACAGCATATTAGAACAATGCCTAAAATTTACAATGTATTAAATCCCGTAAAATTTAATATTTCAAGAAGCTCTCCTTAGTGTCATGTGTCACCATTTTAACCGCTAAACTATCGTATAAGCAGCAGTTTTATGACTATATAATAACATTAATCTGGGTGTGCACAATACCAATCGTGACGTGATGGGAAACTTAAATGAGGATGATGAGGATGATGGTACATCAGTAATACTACGGTATAGGGGGGTGGGGGCTACAGTGCATTAATTTATCCGCTTGCCGAAAACAAACACACATGCGAAATAGATTATGATATCTCCAGTTTCCGAAACAAACAACAACAACATGAAAAGCATAAAATAATCTCTCACTGACGCTACAAGGTCAAACTAAAGCAAATCAGTAACGTTTTAATCGACCGCGCCCGTAAACGAAACGACACGGAAATCCTTTTGGGCGTCGGATGCCGCTTTTAAAGGTAAAAATAATACGATTACATAGTAACAGTAACATGTTCCTGGTATTTTCTAATTTGCACCTGAAGGGCTCCAGTTTATATTAATGGACGTGATGACAAACTGCCGGGTATTTAAGGAATACACGATAATAAAAAAAAATATTTCGCGCAAACGTGCTTTCAACATACAATGTATCAGATCAGGATAAAAGTGCAACAGAATAGCTCCAATCTTTGGTGCGACGCGAATTTACATTTATAACCCTCCCCATTCTCAGATACGCTTTACGCAGTTTACCCCGCTACCCGCGACCGAAGCGCCCCACACTGCGCAAACAGCGTACGCTTCCTACCGGCAACTTTTACACTATCGGGTTTTAAAAATACAGGCATACACCTGCAGGGTTTTCCCCTGCAATCTTTTACAACATTTAGTTAACATAAGAATTTAAAAAAGGAAATGACTTAACTCTTGACTTTTCCGAAGGTGCCGACTCCGAGCGTGTCTCCCAGGATGTAGTGCCCTATTTTGACCCTACCTTCGTATTTCTGCTTCTCAGCCATTTTAGCGTTTGGGACAGCCCGGCGCGGCTTTACCCAGAGTGCCCGGGGAGGCGGGTCCGAGTGCGGCGCGGTGCGGCGTTTGTCTCACACCCAAAAACGCTCCTGTCCGTATGCTGCTCCCGGTCCTGGCATCTTTATGTTCTCTCGCCACATTTCTCCGTGTCATGCATCATTTCGTATACACCATGTAGTAATGGATCGCCATACATTCTTGCATTCTTGCCAAGCATCATGGTGCGGCTGTTATGAAAGGCGCTATATAAAAATAAATTGAACTGAATACTCCTGCTTGTACTGATTATCAATCAGCGCATCATTTAGTACCGCACTAGTTTTTAATATGTCTGTTAATATGCATGAGCTGGACTCAAAAGAAGTGCTTTGATAAAATATTATATAGGATTAATGCCGCCTTACACACACGACCTCGAGTCTGTTTTCATTTTTATTTCATTTTCTCTGACCCATAGTATTTTACCGGTCCTGGACTAACCCCCCCTCCGCAATTGTTACGTTCCTTGATAAAGAAACAGCACTTTTCACAGGATCACAGGATGCGTGCTGTTTGGAGAAACCTGCTATCTGATACCGATGCACTCCCAGCATCACTAATGCATGGAGCTCGTGGCGGGTGACTTCATGCGTATTTCGTTTCCATGCAGTTTCCCGATATTCCGGTGCTATGTGGGTTTTCATGTGCAATAATTATGTACCCGGTCAATCTGTGATGGTAACTCATATTTTACCGACTTTATGATAAATATCGTGAGCAGATATTATAGCCCTATCTGTATTATTGGATTGAATTAACTTCTTGCCTTTTCTGTGGTCATATATAGGCTATTCGCTTGTGTTGCATTTGATGATGATAATGATGACACCGACGACAATAAATAATAATAATAATAATAATAATAATAATAATAATAATAATAATAATAATAATAATAATACATGTTAATTTGCGTATTGGCCTATTTGCACTGTGACGGACTCGCATCCCAGTTAACTGCACCCCAGACTTCTGCTATTAGCCCCCCCGACACACACACACACACACACACACACTGCACAAAAAAAAAAAAAAACATGATAGTCAAGGATAAGCGAATGGAAACTAGATGAATATTAACAGATATATAGATAGCATATTCATTCGAGACGCTTGTAATTCATATTTTTAAACACCAGATGGCAGAAAGTGCGCAACACTACGTATTCAAGGGAGACGTTTCATTTTCACTGCATATACACCAGGGGTGCAGCGAAAACTCGCATACACAGCGGCCCTTTGCGGATAAGATTGCCAACCCCTAATATATACCATTCAACATTTAGTTGCTTAAAAAAAGTCAGAAATTTTTATTATTTTCTAAACGTGCTGTTTCATGTTAATTTCAAATATATACCTATATACTACAAAAACTGTAAAACTTTTTTTTTTAATATAAATTAAACCCTAGAAAAAGTTCCTTTAGGACAATACAAGATTCTGATTCCAGTTAAACCAAATGGCATACAACCTATTATTATTATTATTATTATTATTATTATTATTATTATTATTATTATTATTATTCTGCGATGGGCTGGCCCCCTGTCCAGGGTTGTTCCCTGCCTCGTGCCCGTTGCTTCCGGGATAGGCTCCGGAC
>JAODLC010000036.1:21123745-21137261 GCA_026781145.1 Hippopotamyrus pictus | reverse complement strand
CGCGACCCAGTAGGATAAGCGGCTTGGAAAATGGATGGATGGATGGATGGATGGATGGATGGATGGATGGATGGATTATTATTATTATTATTATTATTATTATTATTATTCCTAGGCGACCAGAATAAGCGGTTGGAAAATGAATGGACTGCTGAACGGATTGATGGATGGATTGATGGATGCCATGTTTCAGACAAATATTATCCCACACCTTTCAAAGGATTTATTATCAACATTCATATTTCTACAATTGTTACAGAAGGCACCTACGTAAAATCTGAAGGTATTTTAGCCTAATATATTTAATAATAATTTTAATATCAGTAAGAGCTCTACGATATGAAGCTGACTCCTATCCTGCTCCTATCATAATTTTTTTTTTCCATTTGTTTATTTATGTATTATGTATTTCTGCTATTGTTCATCAGCCAGGCTGAGCTGTAATTTCAGCCACGTGGGGGCATGTGTACATTTTTTCCTCAACCAACTGTTACCTTACTTTTTTTTTTTTTTTTTTTACCCAGTGCGTCCACATGGAGTACCAAAGATGCGCTTTCATACCGCTCCAGTGGAGGTTTGAGGATAAAAACCTTCGGGAAGGGGGCTGAGCTTCTTACACTACTCTGGGGAGGAGGAGGAGGAGAAGAAGGAGGAGGAGGAGGTTTTCCTTAAACGGGAGCTGATCGCCAGGCACGGAAGGCTATGCATTAGGTTTGGATCTTGAACACAGCAGGACTGCGCTGAATCTCAATTTGTTACATAAAAACACAGATATTTTTATGTATATTTCTTTGTTTGTTTCAACTTTTCTAGCGAATTTGGAGAATCGAAGTTACCGGTTATAGTCCGTGTCTGTTTGCCCTGCAGATAAATAGACTGCTGCAGTGTAAATCAAAGCGATCGCATCGGCTGGTGCGAACTTTGTAAAAGTTTTGCTTTCATCAGTATTGCATGGTCCCCTACCACCGAATGCAAAACGTTTCTCGGAACTTAATGTTTCTTAATGATTCTTCTATTTTGCTTTGGATTTTAACCCAAAAAACGGAAGACAGTTGTCAATGCAAAAATACATATATGAGAAGGCAATGGCACCAGAGAGCAGGAACGGAGGAAACGCAACGTTAAATAATAGCAACGGCATGGACAATTGCAAAAGGAAACTGCTCATTATCTTAGATGTCTTCTGTTTGCTTTTAGGTGAGTGCTTTTACGACTTTATTTTCAACTGTTGTAATTTACACGACTGTGCCAGTGCCGTTTATCAACTAGGAATATAGCGCAGTGAGGGATGTAACTGGGACTATTGACATGTAATGCGAAGTGTTAATGATCACTTTTATTTAAAGAAAGCCGATGTCTTTAATGAGATTATTCAAGGAATGTTGAGATACGATTAAATGCCAGGCATCTACAGTCGATCATTAGGAAATCAATCACATAACTAAATAAGATTTGATCAAGGGTTGGCCAAGATAAAGTACACTTGATTTCTTGTAACACATCAGGGATCATTTTAAAACTCATTAATTTAATGTTTAGACCGTGTCTGCTCCTCAGTTATTTTGAATTATGCATGCGTGAATGTGCAGAAGCCTAACAATCAACAATTTGTAGGGTACAGGGAACACTGAATTATATGTCATGCGATCTCATTCAAATGTGAGGACTAAGAAGATCCAACATAATGACAAGTGGACTGTTTGTAATGCCACAGGTCGCACGTGACGTATAATGGTGCTGAAACGTTTTAAATTTCAACGGATTGTGCCTGGAAAATAAATCTTTGTGAAATTTGTGTTGAAATGCGAATGGTTTAGTGGTCGCTTTCTCTGTACGTTTCTCGTGAAGTGAAAGGAGACAACATACGCTTCATGACGCCTTCAGAACCGGCTCCATGAGACTGGTGGTTCTTCAGGTTTGGGATGCAGAGCATTAAGAAACTTGAGCCAACCTCACACATTCTCTATATAAGAGCTTCCTGCCAATCTAACCCCCCCCCCCCCCACGCCTGGCTATCAAATGACCTTATTTTTTCCTTATGTCCTTATGTTTTTAATGAATGTGGATGTGGTGCTTACTAAATGTGTTTAACACGTAGGCCTATATAATTTTTAAATTAGAAAATGAGTATATAAAAAATATTCTTTGAACACAATAAGAATACATTCTGATCAATGTTTTAGCAGGGTTTGAGTGATGTGTAGACTTTATATTAAGTGGACAACTGGTAATTAGGAGAAGGCAGCAGTGCAACAGAAACACACGTGTCCATTTACAAAGAAATCTGGGTTACTCAACATAAATCAAAAGAAGAGGAGAGATGTGTTACTAACGGAGTGTCGAGGTCCCAGTTAAAACCCTCGGATGTGGGATGGTTTCCATTATTATCGTGATGTTTTGTTCGTAGAGCTGAGCCTAACCGGGTTTATGTGATGTGCAGCAGTCTGTTTAGCGGACAGACCCTAACAGCTCCGATGCAAATCGCTTCCACATCACCCTTCCCCGCCTGATGTCTTTCTGAGATACCCTGATCCGGTATTGCTGGTCTGGGTGCCTGTGTCACTCCTCTTTATCAAAACAATGTCTCACAAATACTTTGAATCACACAGACCAAAATGTTTTTGTTTTTTTTTTCAAATGGCAAATAGGCCTATACCAAATAGACAGCAATCGATTGAAATACAGACACCCCGCCCAACTTTTAGTTAATTTCCAATATTATAAAAACGATTGTGGAGGAGTTGTCTTGTATGATGACATAATTGTGACATTTGTTAAGTAGGTACCAACCACCCATATTTGAAGTTTAATAATCTTCTTTTCTTCTGTGGCAATAAACTAAAGCCAAAATAAGTTGTGCTATCTAAAAATAATGCCTAAGAAGATCCGGCACAGAGTTGCTGTTGATGCATAATTGGACACAAACTGGAATGTGTATGAGGTTTGGACTGATTCCCGCTACTGGAACATCCACTGGGCCACATGTTAGCGATGGAGATACGAATGTCCTTTTCATAAAACCTTACAGGCTAACTCTGTCCCAGTTCAGTGGCTGCAGTTGTCTAAGGCTGCATTCGAAGACTGAATGTGTGACAGCAGCGCGACAAGGCTTTCCCGTTTTGAAGGCTCTTTCAAGTGCAGCCTAGACATGAGTCCTTTTCCCAGGCTGCAAAGGATCTGTTGGCACCAGCGATATAGACAAAAGTGTATATCAGTTATCAAGCAAATTTTTTGATGCACAATACGGAGACACATGCAAAAAGGTATTCATCAATGCATTTAATGTAACTGAGTTACCAAAAATAATTCTTTCTGCTTATTTTTAACTCCGCAACTTTTGTCTTTTCTTCCCAGTCCATCCGCATAATCAGCAAGCTATCATTCTAAGAGACTCCCCAGTAGTTTGTGTTCAAACAAAAAGTACCTAGTCTGGAGTAGGGACTTAAGAAAGGGGTTCTGGAACTACCTCTGATGAGCTATAATCTGGCCAAGATCCTGTGGTGGAAACACAACAAAAGTTCCTGGTTCCTGAAAAAAGGTTGTGGTTCCTGAAAGAAGTTCCTCTGGTGTGAAAGTGCCCAACAATGCACTGGTGTCAGTATAACCATCAGAAACCTAATAAAATCTTCAGATTATGCAATGTGTGAAGACCTACTGTCAGCCATTAATATATATTTTTAACCTTCATAGAGAAATGTGTAATTATCAAATGGATTGTCCTTTGTACGGAAAGCATCTTACAATCTTTCACTTTTCGTATTACATTTGAACTGCTTTCTGTTCTCCTGTAACACGTTAACGCCGCACACCTGCCTTAAAAAGGGCCTACTCTCTGCCTGGACCCTTTCTGCATTTTTCACACCACTATTTACCTTTTGAACTCTTTTGACTTGGCCCGTTCTAAAAATATTTTTAAGAATTTCCCGCATTCTTCACTGGCGACCAAGCAGAGGTCTCTCTTGAAGTGACATCTGGTATTATTTTGGAGGTGAGTATGTTTGCCTAAATCCATGAACGGGTGGGCAGAGGCTCAGCTGAGTTAGGTGTGGCCCACTTCCCTCTGAAATGAAATCCTTTTTTTTCCCCCAGCCGTTGCCGTCGACCACCGTCGTGGTTACATAGTGACTGGGAGAGAAACCCCGGCCAATCACCTTGCATATTATTACATGGACTTTCAAAGCTTTAACAGCTGAGCAGGCTGTTGGCTGACAGTTAAACCCTACAGACAGCATTTATCAGGGATTCGATGGAGGAATCTCTAATGCTCTGTCTGGGGAATTTGGTGAATATTTTTTTTGTCCGATCATAAATTTCGCTCTTCGGTCTAGGCCAAATAGACTCAGACATTTAGTGTTAAGCCTTCATTCTGCATTAGCAGAGCTTAGTTGCTACAGATTAACCAGATTAAGTTCCCTTGGTAAGTGGCTGGTTGTGACGTATTATAAGTAGTGTTTTAATTTCCGCTGTGTCATGATAGGAAAGGCTTGATAATCACTGCAAAAACAGCATCATTCTAATGTTTAGGGTCACACACCTTAATCGAGGTCATCTGGCAACAGACAGGAAGCTGGTGTATGTAGTGCGTGATGGAGAAGGTTCTCCCCAGCGTGCCTGTGTAGGTGAGGGCAGACGTCGGGGCAGCTTGCAGTGGGCAGTGCAATAGGCAGACAGATGGATGGCGGAGAGCAGACTTCCGTGGGAAATGAGGCAGTGTCTGCGTGTGGTGACCAGCCGCCCTCGACTCCAAACCGCTCCGCAGTGGTGGCCGGCCCTGTCTGCCTCGCGTAAGGGCCTCGTTCCCTTTACACCGTCGCGCGGTTTCTGAGGCCGCTCACAATATCACCAAATTATACACCAGTGACATTTAAAGGGCATGAAGGCTTGTGAAAGCCGGCGATTAAGGCAGCGTCTCACGGCCCCTAACGGGGAGGCTGTGAACGTCTCTTGTCCCCTGCGCCGGGCGACCCGGCCAGCGTCCGTGTGATGAGAATGACGATTAGGAGGGACCCGGGGGCGTTCCTGGGGGGGTCGCTCCACTGCTGTGGGGGTGTCTTTTCTGGGAATTGCGTCATTGACTGGGGCCAGTTCTGTTTACATTCATAGGCAGTCCTGCAGCCCTACTATTCTTTATGTAATTAAGCTGCAAAAAAGTACAGTTGAGGAAAACAGTAAGTAAATAAAGCGTTTTATTGTGTAACATCTGGATCGGCATTTTCCTGAAACCCAGACCAGAAGCTTTTGATGGATTTAAACACTGTGGTCTATGTTGCCCCCATAAAATCTTATGTTTATGACTCTACAAATAAAATGAACTATATATTAATATGTTACTTTTTCTATGCAAAACATATAGTTTATTGTTGAGCTTTGACGGGAAAAAGACTTGAACTTTTGAATGTGGCGTAATACCATGTTATACCTCAGAAAAACGCTGTTTTGTTTATGCGCTGAGGTGCTAGACCCACAGGACGCGCCGTACTGCGTCGTTAAGATGAAGTGCGTTGGTATTTTGTGTCTTTTGCTTTTGGAAAACCTTAACAGGATGGCAAGTGAAATATGATATTCCTTCTGCAAAGGATTTAACACACAAAACGTTAACTTTCCATGAAGTTTTTTATTTGCCTGATAAGAGACTTAAGTTTTCCCTGAAAGTCCTTGCAGAAGAGAGACAGGGCTGAGCCTAAATTTGAGGCTGTTTGGACATCCTCTCAGGAAGGATGAGCACATGAGACATGATGCAGATGGAGAATAACTCACAGCCTTGGGTATGTCCATACTTACGCCAGTAGAAAAGACTAACTTGCACTGTAATTAATAATAAGTGTGGTAAACAGCCGCTTTTGCTGTGACATGTTCAGCTCTCAGCGCTACGTGAGGCGCTAGAGCGCCCTCTGGTGTTAGCCCTCTCTTCACTTGACTCAGCACCCAACTGGATCTCTGTCCCGGCCCCTGCTGCTGCGGCTCCCTTCCTGTCAACAATAGATGCCCCCCGAGAGCACGAGAGAAAAGCTCTGCCTGTATGTGAACAAAGCCGCCTTTGGAGGGGCCACAGGCCGACGGGCACGAATGTGTCAGAGCTGCCCGGGGGGAGGGGGACTTCACTGGTGTCTCTTTGTCAGGACCTGCGAGGAGCCCCCGTCAGGCCAAACGGAGCAGGCGTACTCCGAACTGCCATGCTGTCACTGTCATCTTACTCGAGGACCCTCTTTCAGGCCAAACAGAACAAGCGAATTCCAAACCACCGTGTCGTCATTGTCATCGTACTCGAGGAGCCCCTGTCAGGCCAAAGAGAGCAGGCGTCCTCCAAACTGCTCTGCTGTCACTGTCACCTTACACAGGGTGTGGCATCGAGGCCACAAGCGTACTCCATCACTGTAATCTTACTCGAGGCGCTACCTCCACAAAGCCCACTATCAGAGTTTAGAAATGGTTAACATTCGAGTGACTGAGATGTTCTGTAAACCGTGTTTTTATTGTTATGATGTCATTATTTATTTATTTATTTATTTTCACCATTCCTAGTAGAACAATAAAAATTATTATGATACCAATGTACCTGAAAAACCCTTTTTTGGAGAAAGTGTCCTCCTCTTCACCTGTGCCTGTAGCAAAATACCAGGCTGGGGCGATGATCTTCTGTGGTGATCCTTACAGGTGCTTTCTCTTTCGCTTGCATGAGGAGACTTGTCGGGGAGTCTTTTGCAACCACCGTGGAAACATAAGATTGAGGCAAAGGTGGCGTCTCTAGCTCTCACTGCCATTCTAGTCCCAAGTTTTGTGTTTAATATCCCATGACACCTCAGAGTAAGTCATCCTTGCTTGTCTGGTTTCCGGATCTCCGCCTGCCCCTGATTCCCGATAGCCAGCGCTGAGCTAGGAGCTCCAGCCAGGTGATTGATGGTGGATGAGAAAATGGAAATGCCATGATCTGCCTCACTGACCCCTGAGCATTTTCTTTTTTAAAAATTCCCAAAGCATCATTTATATAGCAGTGATCTGAAGTGTGACGGCAGCTTCGAGTTCAAAGGCACGGCGCAGAGAAGCAATCAACTTCGCCTACGCCTCAGACCGAAACGGGTCCGGCTGGTTCAGGAAAATCATTAAATGATCATATTCATTGTTAAAACAAAAAAAAACATTTATATCCTCAACCTTGGCTGGCGTGAAAATGAAAAGCAGTGAGAGCCCTATTTCCCCTCCTGTTCTGTAGCTCACCTGACTTTGTAAAATAGCATATACCTTTGGTGCATTTCAGTTTCCACCAGTGAATTCTTTGGCTACTAACCATCTGTGGCTGTACTATAGTTTTCTTTGGTTACACTGTGTCAGAAGTAATTGAAATACGAGGCCCCAATTTCAGTTCCTGACATGTTTTGAAGCCTAAGAGTGTTGCAGGAGCAGTGAGGACGTTTATTCTGATTTGTGACCACTTGTGGCAGCTGGGAATTTTACCACAGAACATCCTGCACAGGGAGAGCGTCGGCCTGGCCAAAGTGCAGACTGCCTTTTATTTAAATAAAATTCTGAACAGGCATGCTTGCTGCTGCTCTGTGGGTCCTTACCCTGCTTAATGTGTTGAGCGAGCAAGAAAGGAAGGGATTGGCTGAACCTACGACCTGCTGACCTCAGCAGCTTGTGCAGACAAAGCTCCCCGAAGCGGGGAACAGGCCGCGGTGTCCAAGCCGGGGGGCAGCCTGGTCAGGAAGGAGCCAAAATGGCTTCTGGAATAGGCATAAACCGCAGACACTTTGACGCACTTCTGACTGAGGATACCACAGGGGTGCTGCGTTCCCTCTTTCAGTCATTCTATCATTTAATTGATAAAAGTCACCCTCATTGGGCATCCAAGGTGTAAATCAGCTGTTAACAGCAAGAGCTCTAATGATGGAGGGCGGTCGGCTTTACCCTGACCACGATGGAGGCCGGTCGGTTTTACCCTGACCACGACGGAGGGCGGTCGGCTTTACCCTGACCAGGATGGAGGGCGGTCGGCTTTACCCTGACCAGGTCGGAGGGCGGTCGGCTTTACCCTGACCACGATGGAGGGCGGTCGGCTTTACTTTAACCACGATGCAGCATGATCGACTTAAACCACGGTCGGCTTTATTCTGACCATGGTGGAGTGCGGTCAACTTTACTCTGACCATGTCAAACTCCCTCCTTGACAGCCAACGAGACATGATGTCTTACATTTTTAAGGAATTACTTTTGGTTATCTCTTTTGGTGATGATATCTAAAGCCTGGTTATCACAAACAGTGCCTCCTATCTAACAATATTATACTTGTTAACAGCTGAATATATTAAGTAGATCTATATACGACAGCGGCCACTTTTCAGCGTACGTTATAAATCTCTGTGTTCCCCCCCTTAATGGCGCTGCCCCCATTCCTAAGCCCCTGCAGTTCAAGACTGGACAGGGTTCGAGTTTGCGGGTGTGTCGGGGTACTAATTATAGGCCAGCTCTGCCCCACGTTCAATGTCTCCATTGCACTCCTTTGGGTTGAAGAAAGCAGTCAGAACCATTGTGTTTACAGCATGTGCCCAGGCGTGAAACCCCCCCCTCCCCCCAGTTTAAAATGCAGACACGGCCTGCCAAGAATCTCCTCACAGCAATCACATGGCAGCTAAAGAGGATTTCCACCCGCAAACTTCACTTCTAAATATAACTGCGCTGGAGATCACCTAAATACACACGGTGGGGGCTATGCTGAGGGGCGAGGGGCCAGAGTGGCCTTTTCTGTCCACACGGACCACCGCCGCGCTGAATGTCACTGCCTGGCCGTCTCCAGAAGTGAATATTCATTGTGTCCCATGCTGACCTCAGTATATGCGTGTTTATTTTCCCCACCGCCCCCCCACGTGCCCCTCTGTGGCTGTTCAGCTGTTAGGATGCCAGTGAATTTCTGACGCTAAATTCAGCATAGAGACCTTGCAGACCCCGGGGACCTGCCTCCTCCTCTTCTTGACTAGGAGTCCTGGCCATTCTGAAACGTCCTCTAGTCACAGTACCACACACTACAACCAACCCCCCCCCACCCCCCCAGAATACCAGCTTTTTGCTTTATCTGATCTAGAGGCACTGATGCGATGATTAATATGGGACACTGAGCAGGCTACACTGGCACATCTCACTGGCTTCCTAACAAACCGCCATTTCAGCTGTGCACACTGGCGCCGCCCTGTTGTTGACAGATTAGAACTGTGTTCCCTAGCTGGTCCTGTGATGCATGATGCCTTGACAAGCTCTGGCCTGCACCCTGGCACACATTATCTTCACGCAGTGGTTAAGTAGTTGTGTAGCAAGCACAGCAGATGATCTGCATACTGTACACGTCTAACTGGTAATGAATGAGAGGTAGAATAGATGCAGAGTGGGCATGATTTTAAGCCCATCCCCCAAGGAAGGGATGTGAATTGTGGACTGCCCTTTAAGCCCAAGTTGCAAAGGAGGAATGCTCTTGTTAAAAAAGGTGTGTGTATGTGTGTGTGTTTGTGTGTGTGTGTTTGTGTGTTAGTGCTTGTGTGATTCCCACTGCACCCCCATCTCCCTCCACCCGGTCCAGCTTCCTTTCCCCACTTCTGTGTGCAGAATGATGGAGAGCATGTCTACACCATGCTCCGGAGGAGAGCTGTAGGCATCTGTCACCCTACCTTCTTTCCTGCTGTCCTCCATCACTCTCTCTGGTCAGTGCCCCATCCCTGAGCTGCAACTGATCTCTGCGCTGCCAGTAAGAGACTGAGTAATAGGCTGAGGACAGAGGCTGACCACACTCTCTGACCAAGGGGGTAGGTTAGTGATAGGTTAGGTTAGGTTAGATAAGGTTAGGTTAGGTTATAATTGGTTAGAGGAATTACTATAGTCCCAACCAATTAGCTTTTTTCCATTCACATTGCAAGCTTAAAGAATGTTAAAAATATATTACCGTTTTTTAGCGCTCAAGACCATTTTAAAAAGGAGATTCAATTACACTGTTGGAAAATTCATTTAGAGTTTCTTCAAGTGATATCTAAAAGGTTGCATAACGCCAGAAACAAAAGCCCACTCATCTAGCTGAATGGTTTGCATTGTTTATTATGGAAAAATCACTTACATCATGATCATTTTATGCACTTGGTTAATACAATCATTCTCTTCTGCAATATGAAGCATTTAACTGAAGGCTGGAGATGGAATGGCAATGGAATCCTTGTGTTGATAAGATGATGCTCTGAGACAAGTAAGGCTTAATTATCCAACCAGGTAGCGAAAGAGAGGAATATACAGGTAAATCTCAAGGTGCTTTACAGCCATTATCTAAGTACTTTATCCCAGTGCTTGTGTTCAATACAGTGATAGGATGAGCTGGATGATCCCCTCGTCTCTAATCCTGTTTTTTTGTAATGAGACGGGATCAGTTCAGTGGCTTGGCTTTGCATTTTGGCCATGTGAAGGCCGCACTCGTACTGAGAAGACCGGTAGATGTTTCAGAAAGCGGGGTTCTGTGGTGTTTTACTTCAGTGAGAAAGAGCCGTTGGTGAGCCCGCCTGGACCAGTGCGGTCCTGTAAGCAGGGATGATATGAATGCCGATAGGAAGGTTCCCCTCCACTGCATATCATGCTTTCTGATGGGCCGTTCTTCTTGCAGCCTGGGGAGGCCCCTCGCCCCCCATGATCTGTGTGGTGATTTCCTCACGTGGCTGGCTGTGTGTCCAGATCTGATATGTAACTCCAAACTAGCGGGACACCACGCACCACTCCATGGCTGTCTGTCATCGCTGGTGATGTTTTCTATTATGTTCTAATTAAGCAGCCAGTTTGACATCGCTGATTATGGGAGACGTGTCCCTGTGCCCATGAGACTATAACCAATGCCCCCGACACACTGCTCAGCCCCCCAGTCCCGCCCGCCATTGCTTTATACATTTCTCACTTTTTACAAAATAAGATGCTGAAAAGCTCATCGTCTATCTGCCCTTCCTGCCTCTCTGCCCTTTCTGCCTCTCCGCTCTTTCTGCCTCTCTGCCCTTTCTGCCTCTCCGCTCTTTCTGTATCTCTGCCCTTTCTGCCTCTCCACTCTTTCTGCCTCTCCGCTCTTTCTACCTCTCTGCCCTTTCTGCCTCTCCACTCTTTCTGCCTCTCCGCTCTTTCTGTCTCTCTCCCAATCCTGTCTGTCTCTCCTCCACCTTCCCTGTGTCACTGAGCACAAATGCTCTACGCTCCATGCCACTTGCTCTTCTCTCCTCTTTTTCTGGTCTTTATTTTACTCAGACTCAATGGACCCTGTTCCTCCGTCTCTCCTGCCCTCTTCTGTTCCTTTTCTCTGCTTCCTTTCTGTTCCTTTCGTCTAAAAACTGCCAGATAAAGGAGTCGCCCACGCATTTTCTTCTTGTATGTGGATACACATTTTCTGTTGCTCTCTCGTCCTGTCTCTCTATGCTAGTTGTCTGCCTCAGGAAAGTGGCTTTTTGTTTTTCTTCAGGTTTTTGCTTTGTTTGGGGTAAAATGGGGGGCAGGAGTGGAGGGGGGGCGGTGAGTGTTTTCAACATACCAGGCTGCTCTCATGGCAATGGTATGGAGGGCGATACAAAGGTACTCTGGTACAGTGCCTCCCATTGGCTGGAGGGAGGCAATGGGGACAGAGGGGTTTTTGTAAACAGACAGATACAGTGCGGAAAGATTGGGGCTGGATCAGGCCCCCCACGGGTCAGAGTGTTTTTTAGAAAGCCACTCGAGCTTTGTATGGACGCTGGGTTCCTCAGTGGAACCTCCGCCCTGCCCCTTCATGCTAACTGCCCTCCCTCCCTGGGGTCTGTCTGCCTCAGCGCTTCCTCAGTTTGTTAACCCCCCCCCCCCCCCCACAAAGTGGTCTCCCATGTCCCAAAGTGTCCCCACTTTTTCAGGGTACCTTGGTGCGTTTTCTGATCTACTGGTCCAATAGGGAATTTCACTCAGTAGGCTGGTTACTCTACGGAACTTTCTACTTGGGTTTCCGGGTGATGAGTGGAACATGGTAACGTTACCCGAGTGTGTTTGAGCTGACTGTCCTGGATGGAAAATGAATGCGATTGAAAGAACCTCAGTGGCCATTCTGGAGGAACTGGGTATCTTGGTGTTATCTACTGCCTCGGGCTGCTCCATCTACCCCTTTTTTACAGCTGAACGATGACATTTTATGTAAAGTATGACACAGCTATTCAGTATAATTTCCTCTGTCTCTCCAATCCCATCAAATCCCCTCCTCTATTTGTGCAGCTGTTAGTCTATTAATGGCATCCATTCTAGCAGCAACAGAAAAAAGGCCAGTCCAAATGGTACAGAAAGAAAACAGAACACTAACTAGCACCTGATCCCAAACGTACAGCACAGCACTGTTTAAGATCCCACATATCTGACTAAGTGATTTCCATTGAGGATTTCCTGTATTTCCCCAGACCATTTATAAGATGCGCTTTACCCCATATTCCTTGTCATCCGTCTATGTTGAAAATCTGATCTGTGTTGTTTTTGGAGAAGACTGAACTTGTTTGTAATGGTGCCTACGATTTGTTAAAACTATTTGTTTTGGGTTTCAAAGTAGCTACTTAATTATTTTGTGTTGGGTCTGACCTTTGAGCCATTGGAAGCAGGCCTGAGAATTGGGGGAGAAAACAATGGATTTCCATGGAAAGATCACATTCTGAACACCTTCAAGATTTGGAGAAGCAATGTGTCTTCTGGGTTTGTGTCACCCTGTCACCTTCTAACCCTAGAGCACAGTGCCTGGTCTTCAAAGGCAGCCATGTTGGGTTTTTTTCTAAACCTATGGTTGAAAGTTGAAGGTCCTGAGGCTGACCTGACTCCCCCAACCACTACCACTTAAAAACCCTTCGCCTTCTTGAGAGCTTTCAGGATTTTGGGTGGTTAAGAAAAGTACATTTCTTTGTTTGTAGCCACAAGCTTAATCAGAGATTTCTCTGTTTGTATGTCCTGGGGAAGACAATGCAACAATTCAATCATTAATATAAGATTCCAAAACACGATATTAAAGTGGACGAGAAGATGATCTGAACGATGAAGAAGTAAAATAGTGATTTATCGTTTTTCTAAATATCTGGACAGAAACGTCATTACTCCTGTATTCATTGCATACTGCTGAGGGATATCGTTATGGAGATGTTGCCTGCAGAGATTCATTCAATGCTCATTCGAACAAACCAAAAACGCTCAACAAAATAATCAGTGATCCGTGGTGTGAGAATAACAGTTTGCTGAAATCCCAGCCCGCCCTGGACTGGCAGGTAGGTGGGTGGCGCCCCCCCCCGGAGGCCTGACGCTCTTCCTGTTGTCTGTTTGCACAGTCAACTTTCCCTTCTTCATGCTCCACAAGTCGAGCGTCCAGCCCTATCAGAGGGGCTTCTACTGTGATGACGACAGCATCCGCTTCTCCTTTAAGAAAAGCACCGTCTCCTCCTCGGTGCTGCTAGCCGTTGGCCTCATTCTGCCCATCACCTCTGTAAGTCGGTTACAGCACGGTGCTGCCTGGGGGCTCACCGGG
>JAODLC010000036.1:21106896-21119671 GCA_026781145.1 Hippopotamyrus pictus | reverse complement strand
CTATATGTGTGCTATATTAGTATATTCGACAAAATGCTTTTTAATTTCTCATCATGCCAACTGAATTTTTTGTTGTATATGTTTTTGTGACCAAATTGCATTTTTTGTATGGCATTTATCATTGTTTTTTGAGTTTGCAACTTTTCAAGGTGGTGTTTGTATTGAGTTTAGAAGCAGGCTATTTGCATAACCAATCGGCAAAGAAAGCCTTTCAAATCCCACCCCAAAGAAGTACCCCAGCTGGTTTGGCACTTTCCGTACTGGAACTTTTGGTACTGGTACTCGACCAGAAGTCAACTGAAGAGTGAAAGTACCATACCAAAAGTATGGTACTTGGTGCGGTGGAAAAGTGCCCTTAGCCTGTCTTTAAGTCACATTTGTAGGTAAGTCAGAATAATAATACAGTACACAATAATAATAATAATTATTATTATGCGGTAGTAATAAGTTATTACATACAGTACTGTACTGTACCTCAAGTCGATGAACCACCAAAGCTGCACAATGTTTTCACCAGCATCACAAAGTTATTACAAACCATTGTATTTAACCCAAATTTTTAATACAACAGGCTTTGTCAGTCTCATAAGTATGAGCTTTCTGTAAGCTGGATGTTCTTAACCTGGGGATTGTAATATATAATATAATATAATATAATATAATATAATCTTGAGAAACTTTACATCTCCCTCTGTTCTTTGGGAAAGAAATGCTGTACTTTTTGACATAGCAGGTTTGTGTCAGGTAAGATACTGAACTTGTTGCTTATTCTTCTTTATGGTATTGATATTGAAGTGCTGCATAGAGACCTACCTGCAGCAGGTAGCGTATGTGTGCTTCAGTGGGCTGACTGTCGGCTGAGCAGAGACAGGAGGGCCCTGGAAGGGGTTTGTTAGGGTTAGTCACTGGGATGAATGTGGTTCCCTTCGTGCTGAATAAGCTGTGCCATCAGGGCATGGAGAAACCAGAGGCCTTTGTTGCATGTGCGGGGCTTTGAAGTCTGCCACTTCATTCATTCCCATTAGCGTATTTGCATTAAAGAGGTTTTGCAGTCTTTCAGATAATGACTCATAATTACAGGGCAGGATGTCTTGCCATGATATCCATCCCTGTGTTCTTTTTCGTTTGAGCTGCGTTCGTGCATCGGGGCGGGCAGCCGATGCAGACGATAACAATGGAAATTAGAGTAATGACTCAGAGAGGCAGCAAGCTACCGCTAATGCCTGAGCAGGCCAAGCCGCGATTTCCCAGCCCTCTCCAACCCCCCCCCCCCCACCACCATGTGCCGCCTAGCACCAGGTGGCCTGTGGTTTAGCCAGGGGGGTTCCCCAGAGTTCCTCAGACACACATCGGGAGCTGTGAAGGGCAGTCCCACCTGGCAGAAAGGCGCCAAGGCCAAGGGGATCCATGAGAACTAGCGGAGGGGGGTGTTCTTTGGATGGCAAAGCGGAAACACGCTCCAAATGGCCTCTCTCCCGCTTAATCACACAGTCTGTGGAAAGGGCTCAGGATAATTTCAGTTCACCATAGTCATATTTCAGGGTCTTGTCCTACATTTAGTGGTCAAAACTCAATATCTGCTTGTAATTTTTATCCAATGTTGTGTACTGGATGAACAGGTCAGTCACATGTAGGAAGCATATATGAGGAGTTTTGGTGGCTTTGAGGTCCTCCAGCACCTCCAGGTGCCACTGGCATTGCTGCAGCTCACCATCCAGCGGGCAGCCTGCTCTGGATTCACCAAGGCCTCATGGCCTTCAGAATTCACTCACAGAAAGACTGTGAGTCGACCTCAGTGCATTAATTCCATTTGATAGCGATCAGTGGCCCCCGTCCTCTTCAAATGGAAGAGGAGGAGACGTTTCTTTTGAGATAGTGAGGTGATAGCAAACCTCGGTGCTGAGAGAAGAGTGTAATAACAGTGTGGCTGGTGTTGTGAGGTGTTATAAAACCTGCATTGGACCATCAGGAGACAGAGAAGGGCCAACTTGGCCTCTGTGCTGGTGGGCAGGAGAGGCAGGAGAGAGCAGGTGTCTCTGGGGACATTAGTGTACGTAGACTGTATGAACAAAAGTATCGGGACACTTGGCCATTACACCTACAGGAACTTTTATAATATCCCATTCTAAACCCATAGGCGTCAAGAGCATTTGTGAGGTCAGGCACTGATGTTGAACATGAAGTCCTGGTTCACAATCTGTTCTAGTTAATCTCAAAGGTGTTCAGTGGGATTGAGGTCAGGGCTCTATGCGAGTCAGTCAAGTTCTTCCACAGCAAACTCACCCACCCATGTCTTTATGGACCTTGCTTTGTGCATTGGGGCACAGTCATGCTGGAACAGAAAAGGGATTTCCCAAACTGGTTCCTACAAAGTTGGAAGCATAGAAGCCAAAATGTCTTGGTATGCCGTAGCATTAAGAGTTCCCTTCACTGGAACTAAGGGGCCTTACCTAACCACTGAAAAACATCCCCATACCATTATCCCTCCTCCACCAAACTTTACAGTTGGCACAATGCAATCAGACAGGTAACTTTCTCCTGGCATCCGCCAAACCTCGACCCAGACAGAGAAGGCTTGCATGCAGCTGCTCAGCCATGGAAGCCCCTTCCATTGCTGGGGTCAATGCCAGAGGAACGACCCATTCTTTCAAAAAGCTGCTTGATTTTATACACCTGTGGCAATGGCTCTGAATGAAACACCCGAATTCACGGATTCAGAGGTGTGTCACAATACTTTTATCCATATAGTGTTTGAAATAAGCACTTGTGGGGAAATGTAGTGGACATACTACTATAATATGTCTGCCCTGCATTTGAGTGTGTCCTGAGTGTTTATGGATACTAAGACTTATTTGGGTGGAACTGATTCATTTGGATAGTGGAAGGATAGTTAAAGGATTATCCAATACAACTCTAACTATGATGACTCAACCTAAGTTGATCACACTGAACAGTATTCTGCTGCTTGTATTTCTGTATTTCCTTTGAAACTGAGGACTTGTTCTGTTTATTGATGTTCTTATTGTTGCTCTGTGGGCATATAGGAGGCGTCTGGCCCAGTCAGTTAGAGGCTGTGTCTGTGATCAGAAGGTCCCTGCTTTAAATCCCTGGGTCCGCAAAGTAGTTTCACCTCAGCAAAGTCCTTAAACCCCAGTTGCTTCATGAACCTTTGGCCCTCCTTTCTCAAAAGTCCCTCTCCTAAATAAATAAAAAGAAAATCTCTGTGTCACATTATATTTTGTGTATTTCTTATCGCTTTGCTATACTTGTGTAACACTTTGTGAATACTATGGGAAATTGCTGTGTACAGAGTACACTGTAGCAAGGTTTTAAACTGAAAATGGATTAAAGATTAGCGTGTCCAGCTAATAAAAATTATCCCATGCCACTGGAATGCTTAGTTGTGAAATACACATTACGTAAACAAGTTGAAAATTAGTTTTGAATATTTTATGGTCAAAACAACATGCAAACTTATAGCTAAAACATCATTATGAAATCATAAAACAGATTAATCAGAAAAAACACGCAAGCGCAGTAATTTCATGTTAGTCACAAACACTGCCAGTGTCCTGCTCCCCTTCCGATCTACACACAGGCTGGAGCTCTGAGTTCCTCTGCTGTGGTGTGATGCTCACAGATGTCGCATTTACTGCCCCGTGAGCTGAAAAAGCTGCCTGGTTCTTCCGCTCATTTGCACTGACCTAGAAACCTGTTGTCGCAAATGAACCTTTTAGGAGAAATTTTGATTTAATGGTGGCTAGTGAAATATGATTTTTGGTGGAAAATGTAATATTTATATCTTTCTTCCATTTTAGGGCAAGTGGGTACAGAAAATGGATGGATGGATGGATGGATGGATTGATGGATGGATGGATGAGCTTTACATACTTTTTGTGGCTATATGAAGTCTTTTAGACTTGTTTGATTAAATCCCAGAACCAATGGTCATCCTCTGTATATTTAAGTTTGTGATCCTTATTTTGAACCTCACCATGCCTCCTAAAAGTCATTATTTATGCAGTTTATATATGTTATCAGCTGACGTGCCTCTCCGGAAGCCAAACAGGACCTTGTCCACCCCGTTACTAGAAGTTTGACGTTAACAGCAGACCCGTATGTCTTCAACATTGTTGGGTTTCTTAAGTGCTCTGTTGTCTGAGGAGGTCAAGGAGAGATCTGGGCTCCACCCACAGTCCACATTTCCTGGCCACTCTTCCAGGAAGTTGAGGAAAACTAAGTGATGAATTTCAGCGAGAGGAGACTAAAGCAGGAAGTCTACGGCTTCTCGCTTGACATTGTTATAAGCTTAATGCATCTGGATTTTGGTCTTCCAGCAGAAAGAAGTGCCAATTAATTCTATTAACTTTAAAAAACGTACTTCTAACATTCAGCTAATGTAAGCTAATTCAGCTTAACATACTAAAGTAAATATATTAAAGTCATACATCTGAGTGCTGGAAGCACCGGAAGTTGATTTCACCAATAAAACTCATCTTAAAACAATTTAGGGTAAAATTGCAGCAGAAGCAGCCAAGTTTCCTCAATTCCAAATATCAAATATTTACATGTATGTGTAAGTGCAATATGTCACACTTGCAGTTTACTATCGTTGATACTTCATTTCCCATAAAGAACCATATTCTGGGTTGAGGAATGAGGTCAAGTTCTGTGTCCTGTGCTATTATTATTATTATTATTATTATTATTATTATCTCTTGATAAAATGGATGGACAGGTGGGTTATTATTTGTAATGTCTGATTGGCGACACTAACATCTGCTCCATGTCGCCCCCTGCAGTTCTACCTTCAGTCACGCTTCACGTGGCGCGGCGCCCGTCTCCTGAGGCCCCTCCTGCAGTTCACCCTCCTCATGATGGCTTTCTACACCGGGCTGTCCCGCGTCTCGGACCACAAGCACCACCCCACCGACGTGCTGGCGGGCTTCGTGCAGGGCGCACTCGTGGCCTACTGCGTGGTGAGTGCCTGCTCACGGTCGTCGCGATCGGCCTCGCATGTCCTCCCGTCACATTCAACGTCACCTCTGGATGTGCCTGTTTGTTTGACAATTACCATAGTATATAAATCTGCTTCAAAAAGTATCTCGAAAAAAATAAAGATACAAACGCTCCTCTACTTACAAACTTTCAGGCATATGAACGAAGAAGACTGTCAGTCAAAATTGTGTCCCTTAGGCTCCCGTTTCCTGTCCACAACATCAATTTTGTTTTCTACGCGATAATTCCACCGAGTACGACTTCTGGCCACTATTTCCGCCGCGCAGCAGTGTAGCGTGCGAACTCCCAGCATCCTAGTACCTTTGTACTTGCATATACGCTTAAAATTATGTTAAATAACGAACATTTCAAGTTACGAAGAGCCGTTCGGAACGTAACTCGTTCGTAAGTAGAGGAGCGTCTGTATTACATTTCATTACAGCAGGCTAATGTTTCTAGTGAAAAACAGTGTCATTCTTATGCTCTTACCACACTGGTATCATTTCTCTCCATAAACCTGGCAGCCAGCTGTGAGATGAGGAGAATGTTACTGGCGCTGTCTGCCGCTGAGCGCATGCTTGGCAGAGCCACCACCTTCCCTGCGTCCTTCAACCTCACAAGCCTTTCTTATTGTCAGGTCCTTGTTAAGAAGCATCAGACTTTACAGGGCTTCCCTGCTCCCTCAAACACAGTCGCAGAGATTTTCATGAATTAAAATGGCTTCCATAGAGACCAGCCAGCCGCTAGGTCCCAGGCTGACTGTGCTGCAGGTCAATTTCCAGGTTAAACTTGGCAGTCATTCACAATCCGACACCCTAGATACTCTCAAGACCAGACATGCTATTAATCGCAGAAATTGACACCGACAGGCTCCTTACTGCAGCAATGGAGGATTACTTAAAGCCTGATGTACTGTTTCTCACGTATTGGCTCATTCTCCATAACTAAATATCTGGGTCTTCCTCTGCTTGGCTAGTGTGAGTCTTCTTTTTCCTTCTCCTGGCTGGGTGGCATGGTGGCGCGGTTGTTAGCACTGGTGCCTGGCGCCTTTCGGCCTGAGGTTTGAGTCTCTGCCCTGGCTCTGCATGCGTGTGTGGAGTTTGCATGTTCTTCCCGTGTTGTTGTGGGGTTTCTTCCAGGTACTCTGGTTCCCCCCAGTCCAAAAACAGTTTGCCAGTTTGCCTGTAGGTGTGTGTGAGTCATGTATATATTACATTGTGTGGACCACCTTTTCAGACCACACAAGGGGAAACTCAGATTTATAAAAATCTATGACTGCAATCAAAAAACTAAAAAATCTTGTATTTTGTTTGGTTACTGGTTAAGTTTAGGGCTGGGTGGGGGTTAAGGTTGTCTTGTTGTGATTTTTCCCCATAGAAATGAATGAAGAGTCCCCACAAAGATATAATTACAAACCTGTGTGTGTGTGTGTGTGTGTGTGTGTGTGCTTGCGCAGACACGCGCATGCTTGCCCCCTGTGATGGGTCGCCACCCTATCCTGTATTATTCATTGTCTTGTGCTGGTAGCTACTGGGTTAGGCTCCAGACCCCCACGACTTTGAATAATGGATAGAGTAAATGGATGTCTGGATGTTTTCCTGGTTTGGTTACAAATACGGAACCTTAAACTTGTGGTCGGAGTGAACTCTGCCCTGTTTGTCATTTGGTATGAACTTTCCGGACCATCTACATTTGGGATCTGTGCCACAGCTACGGCAGCCTGAATGCTGTGACACTCCGTAAGGATTTTCGTTTTCTCCAGAAAAATGGAAAATATCATGTCTTTTTATTGAAAAACAGTTTTGATTTCAGGAAGAGCCGAATGTCTGTTTTTCATATTTTCGCCTCTTATTCGCGTTTGTGTTCCCGCGGAAAGAGCCAGCTGGGCTCCTCTCCCTCGATGAATAGTGGCCCTCGGCACTGACTTGCCAGATGGACACTGGCCACTGTAGTTTCATTGTGTCAGTGACCCTGAGAGCACTGGGACGTGGCGATTCAAACGGCAGGGCCATGACATGACGGGACACTCGCTCGCTCATGCTGGTGGCCACATTGATCTACGTGAGCGGTCGGGGCCATATATTTTAACTGGTCTGAATCACGGCGAAGGTCACTAAGCGAACTCTTAGACGTTTTCTGGTTGCAGACAGGCAGAAATAGTTAAGAATGGTTCGACAGGAAGTTCAGTACCTGGCATCCCGTGGGGCTTCCTGTCCACGGTGCCGTGACCTTCGTGGAAATGGTCCACGTTAACGTACGCCTGCGGGAAAGGGGGGCAGACTGCGTGTTCCTGAAATGCCAACCCCAAGGTCAGGCATGAGGAAGCAGCTGTGAAACCAGGCTAAGGCCGTCTCCCCCGCTCCGCGCTGTACTTATCAAGGCCTTTCTCTCTGCACATTTTTCCTGACATTATCCATCCTATCATTCTACGAGTCTCTCTTGAATGTAGTTATTACCCACTCAAGCCTGCCACTTCTCCATATTTATTATTCTCCACCGTAGGAGAAGCGTAATCGTGGATAGAGACTCGTGATTAATCTCCCCTCATGTTATCCGTTGAGCGTGAATTCACTCTTCCAGTCACTTGCTTGTGCCACTGTCACACACGTCTGCCAGAAGACCTCAGAGTCAGAGGCAGAAGCAGAGAAGCCTCAGGCTGCCTTGGTCCTGGTCTCATATCTGTGGCTGCCGCTCCGCTAACATCCGCTTGAGCCCATTGCTGGCCCTCCCCTTCCCCCAACCACTACCCCTACCCCTCCACTGGCCGCGGGGTCTCCAGCTGGACCGGAGCAGGGCAAACAGGCTCGTAGCTGGTTCCTGTTGCTGATTGTGCATTCGCTGCACAATGGGCCCTAGAGCAAGGCGAAGGTCGCTTGCATTCTACAGGTTACGACACAGGAAGTCTCCCAGCTCTGATAAGGCTTCACACTGGGGTCAGGATATTCCTCATCAGGCTATGGCCTCTTTAAGATATTCTGGTCCTGCAGTCCTGTGTGACAACTTGTACACAAAAGGTCTGTTCATGTCAGAGTAGAATTATCTGTCCTCTGTTATAGAATAGTACTGCTTGTCATACTGCAGAAGATAATGGCACAAATGACACTTCCTGACTGAAGATATCCCACACAAGCAGGATACATGGTCACTTTGCCGCTCATCACTGAGCGCGCTCCCTCACTTTGTGTTTGGCAGGCAACTGATGTCGCACGCCCATCTCCTGCTACACCCTTTCTCCAGTGTTCAGCGCCTCCCAAAGGGCATCTCACCCGGTGTTACAGCCACAGCAAAGCAAAGAATGCCTCTGTCTGGGATTCCGGACTCTTTACACAAAACAGGAAGTGAATTCCTTTTTTTAGCCGCTGGCTTTTCTGACTGGCACCAGTCGGCTTGCCAGATCTGATGGGACAGTGACAGAGGAAACATGACAGAATTTTGCCTGCTAGCAAAAATAGTTCCTGCAGTTGTGCCCTTGCGTCCAGAGTGTCATTAAGGCGGGCAATTCAGGCACGCCATTATTCATTATTCCGGGCTCAATGGCACTCTCATGGTGTAGAACTGTTCTGATGATGCCTGCAGGCTGTGATTATCAAGAAGCTTCATAACAATCGATCTGTGTAGCGGTGAGGTCCACATTCAAGTTCTTGTGATTTTGTGTTTGACGAAACAACAGGATTCCCTTCGACATGGGCAAATGAGGTGAGGTTCAACATTTCACCCCAAACGCCATAGTGGTTAACGGATGTTTCTAATACGTAACAGAATACCTATCGACAGTATCCTGCTAAACGTGGAAATTCACCCCATCTCCAATGACACACGCAATCAGTAATCCATCTTATTTCTGTGCCATTTTTATAAAAGCATAAAGCAGATGTGGTATTGAAAAACACAGATTGTCTGAGTAAGCAGGTCTTACAATAAATGACTTACATCAGTGACTCTTGACTGAAAGCTGTCAGACGTGGTTTCATTCGGTCATTCTAAATCTGTGACCCTGAGACACCAGCCTCCACATTTTGCTTCTTAGTTTCCTTGCAAAATTCTACCCCCTTGAGTGCTGTCACTCTTTAAATTAATCATTAGTAAGCCAGTGAATTTCATGCTTAAACATGACCTATGAGAAAATCCTGGTGGAAAATGAACGATGATCAATTATAGTTGATGGTGTGATCCACATGATGTGCAGTATAGTACTAGGACAAACATTTTCTTTCCACAGCTGAATGGAACTTCCAGCCTTAGTGTCGAACACCTCAGGTGCAGGAAGTTGCCAGTGTAATCGCTGTATCTGAAGAGCGGAGAACGTTCCGGAACTGAACCATGTGACCTGAGTCACCCTTTAATCCTGTTCTTTCCCTTCTCCCAGGTTTTCTATGTGTCTGACCTCTTCAAGCCCAAGGCCAAGACTGTCACGCCGCCATCTCCAGTGAAGAAGGAGCTTCTTCCTCCAGCAGACATAATTGACAGGAACAACCACCATAACATTGTGTGAGGTGGGGTTCACACCCCAGGACAATGGGAACCACGTGGAAAATACACCTGACTGACAGCCGGCCCCCACTGCTGTACAGTCTCCTCGTCTGACACTAGAATGTAGGCAAGGGAACTTATTCCCACTACTAAGACTATTCATCATGACGTTCATTAGAGCCACGTTAGAGGAGAGCCAGAATCCTAAATGTGAGTGACTTTGACGAGCAGCTACTGGCTCTTGGCTCAGAATGGATCTCCTTCTGTGGGAAATAACTGGATGAAAAGGCAAAGAGGAATCACCAGAATGAATGAAAGAGGAGCAAAAACGTGAAATGGGGGTGAGGATTCACTGCGTGCTCCAGTTCTTCCCCGGGACAGAAGTGGTCATGCATTCCCTCTGTTTCCAAGCCTGTATGCATATAGGACAACAAATTCCTTAGTAATAGGAATGATATTTTTCTGCACAAAATTTAACAATATTAAATAACTCACAGCACTATATCCAAGCTAACTGTCACCATTTCACTGTCCTGAATGGGATGATTTAAAAAGCCTTAATCAGATGCCAAGGGGGTGTTTGTCCTTTTCCGAGGAAAACGAGGACTCCCGGCATAAATGAGCCACTTGTTTGCCCCATTAGGATGCCTGCAAACAGAGTCGCAGTGTAAGTTTAGTTATGGTGCGGAGATTCGAGAGAGGAGGATGGAGAGACATAGGGTCCTGTTGCTGATTACCCCCAGGCTGAGTGCCATGGTGGGGTCAGTGTTGTGGGCTGGGGCTGTTTGTCTGGGTGGGGGGGTCTTGGGATTGACTCCGGGGGCTGGTAGGCACATTTGGGCTGGGGGCTCTTTCCGCTGGTTGGGATGGGCCCCGTTGACTCAAACGCCACAACATGTTGGGAACTGACACAAAGAAAAGCACCCCCCCCATCCCCCGCCACCCCCGGTGTGTGGATCAGTCTCAGACAAGTTGGGGCCTGAACACCAGTCTGCTACACGAACACAGCCGTCCGTCTAAGGGGGGGGGGGGGGCAGAGGCGTCGTCTGTTATTATGTTTCTTCAAAAAAAAAAAAACTGTGGATTTTTTTGTGTGTTATAACTGCATCTAACACCATTAATACTGTGCCTTCTGCCTTATTAACCATAATAATGTACAGTTTGTCTTGGTATTTCACTTTTTATGCAAGAACCCTGAAAACTCGTACATTGCGCATCTTACATATTATTTAGTCCGTCCTGTCATTTCAAACACAGTAAGCTGTTTTTTTTTCATAACTGTATAAATAATGTATATATCACTAAAATGAACTATGTAAAATATTATGCCTGACTTTTTTAGTTATATCCACTATGAATTAAAATGTTTGGGTCATGACCTGTGTTACCTACAAAATGCTGCTTAAATAAATACATCGATTGACTATATTTTGTATTTAGTAAACTAAAATATTCTGGATTTGTAAGGAGCATAAATCTCATTACAACTACAGATGAAAAGATATATTTTAGTATTTTTGTATTGTCTGGTTTTGTACAAAAGAAATTATTAGCATTTTTCCCCTGCTAAATGTACTTAGTTATAATACATATGCCTTAAAATAAAAACCTCATCACAAAAAAAACTCTTCATGTTCCTGTATTTACTCCTGCAGTCTTCCACATGTGATGTGGCTGTTTACCCTGTTTCTCTGTCTTATTTTCCATTAGCCAAATAGGCAAATTAACGAGTGCTGGGGCATCATCATCAGCTTGAAAATCAGGTTTGACACAAACCAAACTGCCTTGAGACTTTTCTGGGTGTTGGAATTGAAAACAAGGAGCTTATTATTATACTTTTATACTTTGCGTGAAATGGTACCAGAAAACCTTGCGCCCAGAAATAACTGTATGACAAATAGATTCGTAGGCGTTTGGGCCATTTGTGGCTCCTGTGATGAGTTTTGTGTGCACATTTTTCCATAACAAGGTCTTTGTTTTAAGCTTAACTCGTTTTGTGAAACGAAAACCAGTTTCTCAGAGGTAATTTTTCCGGTGCACCAACATGCAAATTCCACACACATGGAATCCTGTAAGAAAAACAATATACTGTATATAATCAATAATATAGTTTTCATAAAACTCAGACATACAGAGCATATCCCAGAAGCTACAGACATAAGGCAGGGAACAACCCAGGGTTGGGTGCCAATCCATCACAAGGCAAACTCACCTCATTCACTCACACCTCATTCACTCACACATCTATGGACAATTTGGTAACTCAAATTAACAGCATGTTTTTGGGTTGTGAGGGGAAACCAGAGCACCCAGAAGTAACCCACAGCAACACAGCAGGATATTGTTTATATATAATGTTTATATATATAAACAATTTTTATATATATATATACATTCTGTTTATAGTGTGAGGTGTACTACAGCATATACATACTACAGAGTATGTAGACATTACTCGAGGCAGTGTGTGTGCATGACAGAACGTCGCATCATCACCAAGGCCCCCAAAGTGAATGGTTTACTGTCCTCAAAGCCTGACAATGGCGTTTTCTTCCTCACCCATAATCAAATGGGAGTACTTTGCGATATTACGCTTTCGGGTGTCATGCTCCATTTTCCTCGGCCTGGGGAAGTGTACAGATCGCACCGTCAGCTGAACTATTGGGGCCCTCTGTGTGTGCGAACGCCTGACTGCCGCGGTCGCACCGCGCCTGAAAGTGACTTTATGTACACTGCAGTTTCTCCCATAATGCACTGCCGAAACCACTGCCACAAGCAGGGCACCGGGGGGGGGGGGGAGGCTGCCCAGACGTCAGACGCTTTCAGGCAGCTCGGAGCTCCATTATGCAGTTCCTTTAGGTAAATGTTATGCATCTCAATCACACTCTGAGAAAATAACAAGTAGGCAATGCAGACATTCGGTTTACACCGAGAGCAGGAAGCGATGAGCCGCCCCTTTGGGTTGCGGCAGCCGACTCTGTGTAATCTGTAATAATCCCTCTGTGCAGCCACACACAGGCGTCTCTATGCACTGTCAAACCGCTCGCTCTTCTACAAATGACCACTGTGTAAATGCTGTCTACATGCTTCAGAGGTAATTCCTCCTTCCATCCACCCATCCATCCATCAATCCATCCATCCATCAGCCCACCACCGCAAAGCTCCTGAGGTCATTTGAGCAGCTTCTCCTGCCAGTTCCTCAGGTGAGGTTAAAATTAAAATCACTGCACTAGTAACAGCATCCGGGCTTTTGAGCTGTCTTCCCACCCATAGCAGGGCTGCCTCTTCAGTTTCTGATTTTAAAACT
>JAODLC010000036.1:21069894-21103913 GCA_026781145.1 Hippopotamyrus pictus | reverse complement strand
TGTGACTCTTTAGGCTCAACTGGTTGGTTGAAACAAAATCCTGGTTTGGATTTTTACTTTCTGGACCTGAAATGTCCACCTCTGCCGATGCAGCCTCACGTTTGCCATCATTTTTATTTAAAATGTCAATCTTCCATCATCTCTGCATGGATACGGAATGTTCCTTGGCCTTGACATCTCCGAATTTGTTCCTGATGTGGATGGAGCGCAAACACAGGAAAGTCCTTCTAGTATAAAATGAAAACTCTCTGCTGGCACTCAAAGCAAACAGCTGCCTGTTGCAGATGCGATCTGGACCTTCCGGCACTGCTGGATTTCACACTCAGCTAATGAACAAATACATCCTGATCAGGAAAGATGTACGATGTTCCGGATGGTTCTTAGAGAATACTCATAAAACACCAGAAGGCTGTCTTATTGAGAGCTCGTCTGCCCCATTGTATGAGAATTAGCTTTGGTCCCAGCTTGTCAGTTTCATCTTGATGTTTCTGGTGGGGGGGGTGGGGCGTTGAAAGGTACAATTCAATCCTCTTGTGCTTTGCAATGTCAGTTGGCCTATTTGTAAAGAAAAGCATATTGTTCAGTTTTCTTCCTTTTTCAGCCTGATATTTTGTACGGCGCAGTGAGATACTGGGCTGTCCAGAGTCGCCTTTTGTAGAGCTAAAAATCAGCATGAAGTTTAGAAGGACGATGCGTGAAAATCCTCCCCTTGGCCCCCCACTGGCACGCGGGGGTGGGGGGAGTGGGGGAGGCCCCTCAGCTCTTTGGGGCTGCAAGCTCGTTTGAAGAATCAGTACCCAGCACCATAATAACCATTAGACTCTCGTAGCCGTCTGCTGGGACATTTGCGTACATTTAAAAATTAAGGGTTTTATTTCTGTGCTGGGTTCAACATGACCGGTGATGGCTGCCCGGGGTTGTTTTTGGATCTTATGTTGCGTAACTTATTGTTACAATAAAAAACAAATGGTTGAAATCAGACCCTACGCAAAACCGGGACTTTCACCAGTGCGCCTTGGCCATGTGTGGTGATCGCTCAGCTTTGTCCCGCAAACCTGTGTTAATTAATATCAGATGTGAGAGCAACTGAGCACATGGACTGACCACCAGGGGGTTTCCAGATGATTCCTCAGATATAAGTCTGTCTTTCTGTCAATCGTATCCAAGAAAGTGAGGATGGGGGGCCAGCATATGTCTGTATTGTGTCCATACCTAAAATTTCACAGCCTGGTCACATATTCAGTTCTGTCACTATGTGGATTCACCAAGTTTTTCACTGAACATTTATGTGGTTAAGACATGATGGACAATCAATGTCAGGAGCCCAAGCTGGCCTGCTGCCCTCCCCAACCAGCCCAGCTTTCGTGTCACTGGGCTGTCCGGTGGGCTGTAAACAATAGTTCACCACTGGGCAGATCATCACGTGTGAGTTCACCACTGGGCAGATCATCGCGTGTGAGTTCACCATTGGGCAGAGCGTCACATGCGAGTTCACCACTGGGCAGATCGTCTCATGCGAATTCACTATGGGGCAGAGCGTCGCATGCAAGTTCACCATTGGGCAGAGTGTCTCATATGAGTTCACCATTGGGATGAGCGTCTCATATGAGTTCCCCACTGGGCAGATTGTCTCATGCCAGTTCATTACTAGACAAAGCATCTCATGCCAGTTCACCACTGGGCATTGCATCTCATGTTAGTTCACTGCTGCAATCTTGCTCCCACTCAGAGACCTTGCACCTTATGGCCAATTTCATGCATGTTACCATCCCGCTAAAGCTGCAACAAATCACATTTTCCACTTGTGAACTTTCCCAGAGTCTCTCTTGCTGCAACAGGGGAGCAGGAAGTTACTCCAAAAGACAACGCTACCCTATTAATACAAATATTTGCTGAAGTAAAGCACTTAACCTCATCTTTTGTTTTTCACTATCCTTTAAATATTTTTGCAGCAAAATTTCGCAACACTGCCATGCTGATTCTGAAGCGGTGAGGCTCAGAGCCATTTCCTGCTGTAGCACAGCTAACAGCGAATGAAACAGCTGCATTTGTTTTCCTGCCAAGGCACTTGGAAGCTAAGACACTAAACTAGTTGTGTGAGATATTTGATTTGGGGAACTGTACAAAATTCAGCATTTCACTTTCTATTTTTCCTCATAAGATGACCTTTTTTGTAGAGCTTTCCTCAAGCATAAGTAAATTTTTACTTCAAAAATTGGTACCCATGAAGTGTGTATACAAAAGGTTATGTTTTTGAGAAACAACAAAGATACTGATTTATTTTTCAAGGCTTTGCTACCCATCTGTTGATAGTGCTGTTGAGTTTTGATGGGACTCTGTGCACCATGGACAGCATGCACAGGGGATTTTGAACATGGACGGGACTCTGCATCACATCATGGACGGGACTCTGCATCACATCATGGACGGGACTCTGCATCATAAACGTGCAGTCATAGTCACTATCAAAGGCTTTGTTAATGATAACTGCCTGAACCGAGAGGGCAGGGGTCAGCAGGTAGCAGACACAGACGAGGGACAGATTATTGTCTATGAGAAATTGAGAGTCGTCTGTCCACCGAGTACCCTCATGCACTACCACGTTCTGCATATGTTCTGGTGTTCAGCCACAGTGGAAGCAAACTCAGCATGTCCAGTCAGCCCTATCAGATCTCAGAGCCAGGTGGTCATTCTGGTTCGACTGAAGACACGCCGCACAGGTCAACACTGATACCAAGGCGGGACTCTTTTCCACAAGACGACAGACTCTGTGGCATCCTCCAGCCCCCCTGGCCTGCAACATGGCTACCTAATCACTCTAACAACCAGCCAATACCCCATAACAGATCTCAGTGCCAATTGGAGGAGCGACATGTCCGTCATGGCATACAACCAGTGACTGGCCAGGTGCCCAATGAATTCATGGGCAGAGCAGCCGAACCTGGACCCCTGGTGGAACAAGGCCAGTTTGTTCCACTGCCTGGGGCATCTGCAAATGAAACAGGCTGAGTTTGAACACGAACTACAGGGCCCAACTAAATTCATGCCAATTATTTTTATGAAAGACTTATAGAATAGTGATCCAAATAATCCTCTTCTTTTAACATATATATTTATTATTTCCTATGTATATACAGCTGTGTTAAAAGGAATCGCAGAAAACTGAGTGGAAAAGCTATGAATACTTTTTTTAAAATGTCCATGTACCTATAATTATGTGGAATTTATGGAGCTTGTTTTTTTGATGAATCAGGTTAAGTGGTGAATAAGACCTAAAGTCATGTGAAATAAATACATGATTGATACTACTTCCTATTCAGGCATGACTGTGCTCTGAAAAAGTTCGCTTTAAGAATGGACTTGGTTGGGTGTGGACCAGCGCTGTGCTTCACTACTTGGATTATTAACGGAAGGTGTATGTGTGTATTATTGCAGCGCCATCTTCATATCCAACAGATAAATGGGCCCAGTGTGTAGTGTCCTTCCATGCACATGGGGACCTGGGACAGCTTTTCAGGTGCCCTGACTGCCTACGCCTCAGCTGGGGCTCAGCCAGGCTATAGCATGCGGCTCCAGCAAGCGCTAAAACTCCAGCGTGTGCTAATGCTGCAGTGTGCACTAATGCTCCAGGGACTGCAAAAGCTCCAGGGAGTGCTAATGCTTCAGTGAGCGCTAATTCCTTAGCATGTGCCAATGCTCCAGCGAGCGCTAATGATCCAGGGAGTGCTAATGCTTCAGTGAGCGCTAATGCCCTAGCGAGCGGCATTGCCCCAGCCAGCGCTAAAGCTCCAGTGAGCGCTAATGCACCCGTGAGCATTAATGCCACAGCGTGTGCTAATGCCTCAGTGAGCATTAATGTCACATCGTGTGCTAATGCCTCAGTGAGCATTAATGCCACAGCGTGTGCTAATGCCTCAGTAAGCATTAATGTCACATCGTGTGCTAATGCTCTAGCGAGCACCAATGCCCCAGCTAGCGCTATAGATCCAGCCAGCACTAAAGCTCCAGTATGTGCTAATGCCCTAGTGAGCGCTAATTCCCAAAAGCCAGCGTTACAGCACCAGCGAGCGCGAATGCCCCGGAGAGCACTGACTGAAGATACACATCTTTAAAATAAAACTTAATGAAACCTCACCGAAAACTAAGTAAAACTAAACTGGATTTCAAATGAAAATTGAAAATAACATAAAAACTAGAACTATAATAACACTGATGCAAGGACATGCAAAAGTGTATAACAATGGAGTTATGAGCGTATTTTATTTTAGTTTGTAGTTATCTGGGAGAAATCATATAAATGCTGGTCCCATCTTCATTCTGACTTTTTTTTACTTTTCCCCTGGCTAATGAGTGATCGAGGCTCGTCGTTTCAATTTTTGAATGGTACACTCCCTTTTTGAATGGTACACTCCCTTAGGCCGTCTGCAAGGCCTGCTCCCTTGACAAAAATTACATCACATCAGCACAAGCGCCGTGATGTGGCCGCATCCTTGTAAAAGGACACCCGGACCGAACACTCCTGCGAGTGTTAACATCACGCAAACATGGCAGCTTGGTTGCCAGTCAGAGGAGATAAGTGTGTGTAGCTCCAGGTGGACTTTCTTGAGACGTCATCCTTCTATTAAATCTGTCAGGTGTCTCCCCCTCTCTGAAGAGCCTCTCATAAATCACACCGGGAGGAGCAGATCTCAGATGGAACCGGATAACTCCGGCTCACGTTTGCAGTCTATACTCGTATTCAATCATCCCAGGAGGAAACAAGTTCATCCTGTTTATCCTGAAAGGATTTCAGACATGCCTACAATTAATTTCAGGAAAAACACCACAGCCTAAATTCTGTCTTTATTTTTTCATAATTAATGCTTGCATGTGCTTTGGGTGTCCCTGGGCAAAAACAACGTGATCAAGACTGGAGAGATCCTACTGCAAAGCTGTGGATTAATGAGTCAAAATGCAAAACAATGGGTTACAAAGCAGAAAATGTGGTCAAGGAAGGTGGGTGTGGGTCACTGTCATAAGCATACTGAAACTCAAACGCTAACTGAAAGCAGGAAAGGTCCACATAGCCAGCTCTCATCAGCGGGAAGCACAGAGACTGAATACAGGTCAGCAAGGGCCAATCTCATTGACACACAGAGGTTCCAGCTCAGGGAAATTCCTTCTATCTCCCTGAGTGTAATTATTAGATGTGTTACAGGTGCCTGTGGGCCGAAGCAGGGTGTGGTGGGCTGGGGCGTGTTCATTGAGAGGTCTGATTAGAAATCACATGGTGTCAGTTATAGAGTAATAAAACAATGGCCCCATTTATCAAAGGTTCTTACAAATCTGATAAAACGTAAAGGACATCTGGGAAGCTGCAGGTGGCTGGGATGAGCGTGAGTCTGCAAAAAAGCATAAATCCAAAACTATGCTGTCTTAACAGTTAAGAACTAACAGGGAAACTGTTCTGGCTCAGCTGTGATCTTTCAGAATCCTGATATACCTTGGACTGCAGAGTTTAAGCCATCTTTGCCCTGCTGTGATGTTCCAGAAAGCTGGTGTTCCCTGGACTGATGCGAGTCACTCAGGTCTCTCTGGCTTCCCGGTGTTTCTGGGCTGGTCCCTGTGTAGAGGCTCTGTATGGCTGCCTTTAGACGGGAAGGACCCTGGGCTTCCACTGCCCCGGAATGTGCTGAGTGGCTGGATTGCTCTGTTGGTATTCTGTCTCTCTCTTTCCTGGTGAGTGCAAATGAATTCAGTGACCTACACTGCAGGCACCTCACGTCGTCTATCGCTAAATGGCAGATTAGCAGACTCAGAAACCCTTCTCAACGCAGCCTGAGACAAACATAAAAGCCTCAATAGACCAGCGGAGACAGAGTCGGTGCTCATTCATATGTATATCCGTGCTCAGAAAGGTCCTCATTGTGAAAATGGGGGGGGGTGGTTGCCTCCCGTCTCCCCATTTTCACAGTTTTGGTGAGAAGATAAGCATCTAGCAGCCTCCAAAGGGCAGATGTTTTTTATCCTGTGAACAGAGGATACAGGGACACAACAGCCAAGCACCTTTTGTTTGACAGACTAGAAACACACCAGTAACCCGTCTGTTAAAACCAGTGCTGTGATTTCTGGAGCCTGGCATTTTCTTTTGGGGGGGGGGCAGATGAAGGTTTAGCGGCTGACAGATTAAATTCATCTTAATATAACTGCAACATTAAAATTGCTCTTAATACCTTCTTTTTAAAAAGGAACACATACTGTAGCTTCAGCAGATAAAGTCGTGTTTATGCAGTCAGCTGATCAGAATGTAATAAGTAGTGAATTCCAACAATGTAAATAAACATATTGGTTTCATCCTCACTGCAGTTTTTCAAGATGGCATTTAAAAAATCCTTTTGCTGTTTTGTGTTGTTTTCTTGCCAAATTTCCACACATTATAACATAACCTGAAAAATACCGCTTATATGTCAAAGATCATTATGTACGGTTAAAAACTAGTAAACTCTGTTTTAATGAGGGGAAGTGGGTTGACCATGATGAGGTGGGTTTTGCTCTGTAACCAACCGTGTGACCACAGAGTTTTTAATACCGTCGTTTGCTTTTTGATTCCAGCTAATGTGTCTGTTTTCATATTTATCCATTTTTTTCCCTTGCTTTTCACATGCGGATTCTGCCTTTTTATTGAAACATCAGTGCTGACTGAACAAGCCCTTTTAGGTGCTGTTGTCATGGTAACTTGAGGCATCCCGTCCTCCCCTTTATGGACTTAAACAAAGTTCATTCAATGGTGAGTTTTTTTTACTCTCCCTTTTACACATTTACCAACCGGACACAAATACGTCTTCACACTAAATATTCAGACTTCCTCAGCATAGGTGCAATACATTTTCTGTGGGATCGTTCCTTTTGAGATTCCTGTAGAAACGGAGAAATTGTTTTGTATGATCAGTCAAAGAAAGCGGCTGTTTAATCCTCTTGGCTAAATTCTCATTTTTATGCTACCCCTGGAGCTGTTAAAGGCGTCCTACCTTAACATAGCCAGTCATTCCAGCACTAACGGGAATATGCGAGATCACGGGAACCATGGATACGCCTCCCCAACATGCATGTAACTGCACATGTGGAGACTGGTTCCAGTACCTGGAGCTCTGATTCCCGCTATGATCTGATGCATCTGTGGCCTGGGTCACATCTGGAAGCTTCTTTTGCCAGCACAGGGTCATTCCCAGGGGCCGCGTGTGCTAATCGTGAGCTTGGCTCATCCTTCATGCCCCTGACCCCAAGCAGCACTCACCTGTCGACACATCCCAAGAGTAACACAGTGTGTAAGTGACGTTGCGTCATGCTAGCTGAGCTACTGTTGCTATTCAAACGTACATTTATTTATCTGTGAGATGCTTTGGTCCACTCTAGTCCCCCCCCCCCCCACAGTCCAAAAACATGCAGAGGTTAATAGTTGCCGAATTGCCCCATTGCATGTGTGTGTCAGTGGTGTATGTGAGTGTGCCCTGCTATGGGTTGGCGCCCCATCCTGGGTCGCTCCTTGCCTTGTGCCTGTAGCCTTCGGAATGGGCTCCGGACCTCCTATGACCCTGAGTAGGACCAGTGGGTTCAGGAAAATGGTCCTGAATCCATTGAAATTGACCTTATTTAGCACAACAGGGGCTGACAGCTTCAGGTCCCCCCCCCCCACCAACCCCTGCAGTTAACGTGGGGGTTTCCCAGTGACCACTGCTAATAGCTGCAGCACCAACCTTTGCAGTTCATCGCTGCGCTCAGGTAGCTAATCACGACGCTCACACCCATCCACACTGAAATGCTGTCATTGGGCTTTCTTCACCAGGCAGAAAATCAGGAGGCCTGTGGTCCAGACCGGGAATTCCCTGATAAGAACGATCGAGGACGTCCCGCTCACTCACCATGTCTGGCCACTTCACAGCGAAAAGCCCTGAAAAGTGTCGCTACTTATCAGGAAAATGGAGGAGGAAATGGCAGGATCACTTATCACAGCTTAGTGTCCTTTGAAGACAGCATCACACACCTCTCTGACCAAGTACTGCTACCCTGAAAAATCTGCTGTTTTAACAAAATTTTCCCTGAAATACTGGCTTTCCACTCACTGCGGGACTTGTCTTTGGCTTGCAGGCCAGAGTAATGATGTGCAGTAATCAGTGCGCTGTATAAGTTCAGATTACATGTGACGTCTAGCATCTGTGTGTACTCCCAATCACTGCTGATGCATATTTAATGGTCATTAATTAAACTTGCAATTATAAACAACTATAAACTGAGGTGATGAGTTGTACTGAATGAGAAATGGGTGCTTTCTGGAATTCGATCCTTTACACAGATGCAGCTGGATGTGGGTATTGTGCAGGCTCACTGTACAGTTTGGGTTAGCAGGGCAGGCAGATATATTAGGGGGCCCGCATCTCATGATTCAGCACGGAAAACTGTCGTCCGGCGTTAGCTTAAGGTCGTGGGCTCTTCCTGCCCCATTTCCCAAAACTCCCAAGACAAACCGGGAAAATCATGTTTTCCCACATAGCTGAAAGGTCACGCCATTCAGGCTGCAGTGACATCGCAGTGGTTGGTAATCTGCCGTATTTCCTCACGCAAACACAGCATGTAATAACCGTGATTGAGAACTGAGCACCCCGGGGACACGGCAGCTTTGCCAGCTCCTGACGCTCCCCGGTGACGATGGTGTCTTCAGAAGATCCTCTTCATTGCACATTCACACGCACACACGTCACTGACGGATATCTGTGCTTGGCTGAGCGTCACAGGTGACGGTAACAGCAAAGCACAGACAGAGTCCAGCCCGGGCATCTTTTCAGCGTGTTTGCTGCTCATACAGGCATGACCGATCAGACACAAGGGTCTCTGCATGTGGTGGGTGCAAAGAACACGCTACACATGCTAAACAGATAATAAACAGACACATGTCAAGAATATAGGTGATACAAAAGAAAATGTCCTAATGATAAAGATTTACTTGTGAAAACGACTATCCCATGTTTCTGTATTACCATTAGTTTAGCGTGTTACATAAATGTTAATACAAATCTGACCTTCATATGATCGGGAAAGCCCCCACAGTCAGATTCAGTCCATTAGGATGTTGATTCTGCTGATGTTCCTTTACACACTTGGTTTCACCGAAGCACCTCAACGTGGTGACATGGACTGTCACAGGGTGATGTCCACGCAGGAATCGGTGTCATCATTTTCTTTTCTGGTTATGTGTGGGAGAGAAAGGCTACAGGTAAAATGGTACAGGGGAAAGCTACAGTTAACATGCTATAGTGGAAAGCTACAGGTAAAATGCTACAGAGGAAAGCTACAGGTAAAATGCTACAGAGGAAAGCTACAGGTAAAATGCTACAGTGGAAAGCTACAGGTAAAATGCTAAGGGGAAAGCTACAAATAAAACGCTACAGTGGAAAGCTACATGTAAAATGCTACAGTGGAAAGCTACAGGTAAAATGCTACAATGGAAAACTACAGGTAAAATGCTACAGAGGAAAGCTACAGGTAAAATGCTACAGAGGAATGCTACAGATAAAACGCTACAGAGGAAAGCTACAGGTAAAATGTTACAATTAATGTGTCTGAGGTAAAGCGATACAGGAAACCCCAAACACGCGGTCCCCATCAGCTGCCTGAGTGCCAAATCAGACCCCTACAGACCCTCCCAGCCATGCTGCAGCCCCACCTTCATGGAACGGCACAGCTGCGGCCTCCCCAAGCGGAAGGGGGGGGGTGATCGGGAGCCTCACAAACCGCAGGATGAAACGTGACACTGGGAACATCAAGTCACTGCCGGGTTTGGATCAGCACCTGCTTTGCTGAAAGCCCAGCTGTCCCTACACCCCCCCACACTGGCTCCTGCCAATGTCCGGTGGAGAAGGGGCAGCCCGGTATGTAAAAACTGTAATCTCTGTAATGTTCTCTGGTGCTGAGGATGATGGAGTAGATTAAGTGGGAGGTATTTTCACTTGGGAATGACTATAAATATAATAAAATAAGTAAAATAAAACATATAGATTATATATAGAACCTGTAAGTGACTGCTATGCTACATTCCTGCAAGGGCTCTTGGGATGGGATGGATGAGTAATAGTCATTCTCAGGGCATTTCTGTGGATTCTGAGCCTTAGACTTCAGGTATCTCTCAGAAAAATACCATAGTACCAATAGGAGACATCCCCACAAAGCCCTGAAGGGGGCGCCGCATGTATCATCACAGTACAGAGAACCCACAGCTTCGGAAGGCCACGCCCTCTTCCTTGGCATTGGTTGTAACTTATCTGGTCAGCAGCAATAAGCCGTTAATGCCAGGAATGTGTATGGAAGCTGGCCCTGGGGCAGCTGGAGATGTTCAGAACATTCCGGCAATGTAAAGGTCCAAAGTGGTAACTCCTGGGTTAATCTTCTTGTCTTGCTCACCTCTTTCAGGCACAAATTCCTACAAGAGGCCCCCCAGTGACAGACAGTGAGCAGGACAAAAGGTCCTTATTTACCACAGTGGGGGATGACAGCTCTAGGTGCCCCCCCCCCCCACAGTTGACATGGGGGCTTCCCAATGGCCGCTGCTAACAGCTGCAGCACCCAACCTTGCAGAAGATCACTGAAGTCTGCTAGCTAATCATGATGGCTCCCCCCTTGCTGAATTGCTGTCACAGACCTTTCTTCACCGGCGGAGAAGCAGGAGGTCTGTGATTTAGAGGAGTGTGTCTTCAGCGTGTTCCAAGACAACTTTCCTTTGATGAATCCCAGTCCACTAAACTTTGAAGGGTGGATGCTGAGGCTGAGTTGGTCTTCTGAGGCGTAGAATCACCCAGAAAGTGATGCCAGCAGAGCATTGACTTACACGCAGAGGTGCCCTTGAGGCAAGTTCAAGGTTACTGGCTCACTGGCACTGCATCTTTGCACTTTGATCATTTGAATTGAGGATGCAATGTCATTCACAGGTGAGCATGGTGCTCATTGACTTCAGGCAGTCCTGTGGAGGCCTGGTGCTCCATGGGACCTGCTTTCAGAAGAGGTTCCTCAGTGCAGAGCAACTTCGTCTAGACAGGATGGAGAGGTGCTGTCTGTTTGCTGGCACTCGTCATTGTAAAGAAAGATCCGACCCTTAAATATGGTTACCTTACTATGCGGATTCCAGTCCAGAGCAGAGCTGGAGTTCATGAACTTCACTCATAAACATTTCATGCACGGATCTCAGGTTAAATCAGCATTTGGAGCCATGAGAAATCGTTGGTGGTGGATGTTTTTCTGCCCTGTTTTTTGGCCTCCGTCAGCAGTGTGGGATTTTAAAGAGCCTCTCCCAGAGTGCGCAGTGTGAAGAAAAGGCACCAAGTGCACCGGGGCAGAAGCGGGGGTGCGGCCGGGCCCTTTCATCCGGGGGGTTGGGGGTGGGTGAGGAGGGGGAGGGCACGCCGCCAGTGAGCCTCATGGTGCTCCTGGTGTATCTCATCCCAACATGGACAAGCAAACAAACTGGCCAGCAGCTCTCTCACCCCCCCCCCCCCCATGTGTGCATGTCTGTCTTGTGATTTGGTTAAAGACAAGCGCACACAAAACTGGTTTTCTAGGATGAAGAGGCGCTTCCTGGGTTAAATGGCTGTAAGCAGGAAGGCTGTCTGACAGCAGACTGAGGCTGAGAGGCTGTCTGACAGCAGACTGAGGCTGAGAGGCTGTCTGACTGCAGACTGAGGCTGGGAGGCTGTCTGACAGCAGAGTGAGGCTGAGAGGCTGTCTGACAGCAGACTGAGGCTGGGAGGCTGTCTGACAGCAGACTGAGGCTGAGAGGCTGTCTGACAGCAGAGTGAGGCTGGGAGGCGTCCCTTAGAGGGCCAGGCGCGCTATCCACAGGGTGAGTTTTAATGTACCGTAAAGTAACGCATGTGAGTGGCGACACGCTGCCCTGGGTACGCATCACCTCCCTTTGAAAAACACATTAATCAGGCATAATTTTAATGTAATACAGCTGATCCAGTCAGAAATGTTAACTCTTATATCCCTGGACAATGGTGGCGTCTGACGAAGTACCAGGGGGAAGAGGAAGAGCAACTCGAGTTTACGGCTGTTAGCATTCTCGCTAACAATATGACTGTATGATTAGTGCTTAGTACCGTGTGCTACTTTATTTTTACGGTACTTTGCAAAAGCCTCAGGTAGTCATAGAAAATGATATTTAAATGTTCTTCCTGTTGGTGTAAACCTGCAATATTGTGTCTGTCAGTCTTTGTCAGCTGACCCTCTTCCACAATCACCAGATTCACCACCACAGTATTTGCAGCAACTGTCCAATACACACATGTGTTTTTGGCTCAGCCACTACCCCCCCTTGTTTGACTAATCAATACACCATTGAGTTATTTAACAAATCAAGTTAATTAATTAACTGAGCTGATTAACTGAGTTCAACGAATACATAGAATGGCTGAGGTTTGGGGACTGAAACACAGTTTAACTTGCTTTTCAAGAAGATATCAGTAACTTTTTGGAGAGCGGACGGAGTCCTTGTTTATTTGTTTTACTGTTAGTTTGAATATCTTATAATGGTAAATTGTTCTTTTTTTCAGTGAAAATATACAATTACTACCAAGATAAATAGCCTTAAACATTTTCTTTGACTGCATAAGATTTTTGTACAGTACTGTAGAAGTCATCGATTTCACTGGCGGTCAACTGTGATCTCTGGAGTGAGAAATAAATTATCAAAGCATTTAAACAGATGTAGAGAGACACAGACAGCAGTGAAAACCTTCAGTGAGGCTCCCCAGGTGAGAGTGACACCTCTGCCTGGCTGACTTCTCACCGTTACATACAGTACACACACACATTCAGGGATGCTCTGATCAGGATTTTTGGGGCCGATCGCTGATCGCCGATGACTGGGATCAGATTTACCCAATACTGATCACCAACGGCCGATCACAATTATTACCACAAAATAAACAAACAAATAAATAAAAGGCGCAGAATTTGGCCTGAATTTGGTGACAGGCTTATACTTCTCCAAGAAACAACGGTAGATTTAAAAAAAAAAGAAAGAAAACATAAGCACATCTGCATTTTTTAGGGGGAGTCCATTCCTCATCCAGAATTTGCCCAGCAGTACCCTCCACTCACCCACTCAGAGCACAGAGATAAACTCAAGCACTCATATTCCTCATATTACTCTCGGTGAAGATGCAAATGTCTTAATGAGATTGTTGGTGTTGAATGCTTTAGCAGAAGAACCTCCGCATGCCTCGTCTTTTGTACATCTGTTGCAAATTGCAGAATCTTTCATCCTTAATAGATACAGTATCTGGTAAAACTGTCAGACTGGAGATGACGCAGCACTGCTGTGTTTGAAACTTCATGCACATATTTGAAGTCATCAGCTCACATATTGCATGTCATCTGTAAATTTGCATGTCATCTGTAAATTTAGTATTTGAGATCAGTCAAATTAAAGCCCGTCGACTGAGTAATTAAGACTGCAAACTGGCGAATTTAAATCAGTTGCAGATCGATTGGAGCATCTCCACACACATTATAATAGCTAACAGGTCACGTTATGTCACTCTCTCATTTTAATCATTCCATTCTGTGCATGCATATTATTTTACTTCCATTTCCATACTGCTCTCTACTTTTGTCTATTTTCCCATTATTTTTTCTTGATTGTTACTTTTATTGTCGTTGTATTCTTATTTTATTTTATTGTTGTTTTATTCTAATTGATTCTTATCTTTTTATACTATTTTGTTTTCCTTTGTAATGCATATTTCCTTCAGCGCAACATTAGTGCAGCGTACGATTGTGTCTGTGACAAAACTAGAAAATATTCAGTAATGGAACATTGCCGAGCTCACCGTATGGTGAAAGGTTATTCCTATCTACTTTGTTAACTTTTCTACTATAACATAATATTTGGTTGGAAGATGAATGTAAAGCATCTCCTGGAAACGTACTGTAGCTGTAGCACTCTGTGATTCATTCAGCACGATGACTCACTACACTGTCGCACGATGATGTCACACTCCAGCATCCCGGACCCACCCTACATGTGTGGACTGCTTGCTCGCCTCAAGATTTATGGAGTATGAATGGCCTGTATCAGAGTTCATGTGTAGAGGCCGGCTGTATATAATAGCATTGCTGGTAGAATTTCATGCAAAACGACTGAATCTTTCAGCAGTTAAATACTGGCTCAAAGGTGAAACCAGCTGAACTGACAATGTCTTGGTTACAAGGCCAGCAACCCAGCCATGTCTAATCCTTTAAACCCTTGAAAAATGTGCTTCCTCTGAGTCATTAGGGAAAAGCACATTCTCATGTGAAAATCGCTCACTGCATCTGTTAGGGTCACATGACGCCTACTCTACGATGCTCCTGTGTGACGTGTCACTGCCCCTCAGGTGTCAGTGCTGATTGGCTGTTACCTGGAAAGCCCTCTCTGGGAGGGGGGCAGTGGGCACTGTGCTTTCGCTCCAAACAGGTGCAAGCTGCCATAACTCCCACATTACCCAGTCTGCAATTAGCTCATCGTGGCGCCGTAAATGTGACACTTGTCTGTCACACAAAGTTTAGGGTCTGGACCGGCCAACCCAACATCTGTGCCCGAACTAAAGCAGTAGAGCCTACGCACCCCCACTCAAACGGCACTTCAAATGTTACAGATCGTTTAAGAACCTGGTGGAAACGGCTGAGAGACCTGCCAAACAAGGCCAGTATTTTACTTGGCAGGTGGGATTCCTTTTCAAGTGCGATCGAACAGGATGGCATCTGCAGGGTCCAAGTGACTCCGAGCAGGAGCAGAGCGTGAGAGTGTTCTGAAAGGTGGTGCAGGGGCGGCCAGCACTGGTGGGGTTCACTGGCATGCACGCTAAACTGAAGAGCTTATTCCAAAGGAATGACCTCATATTGACGTGCCACATGTTTATAGGCCGGGCAGGTCATGTGAGTCCAGAACCGAGATCAGTGAGCAGACACAGAGTACCAATCCTCCACCTCAGCTTCGCTGCTGTAAATAGAGATGAACATCAGATACGTGGAACCTTGCGTCCAGGTGAGTGGAGGTCCTGGTGATTTACTCACTGGGATCCACACTAAGGGGCCCTGGGCATGCTGCTGCTCTTACCATCTGCGGACCACGGGCTTTGTTTGCTATGTTTACATGAGGGTTACGTCATTTGCAGCAGCACCCATGCAGGGTGGAGCTATGGATCAACACCATCCACTTTCTCACTGGTTCCACTCTCTCCCTTAATTGGACTCTGACTTCATGAGGATTTATAATTTTGAACTTGGAAATGGTTAAGATATTTGCATGACTTAATTGATTAATTTCGCATGTATTTTTTATTGCGAAATTCACCATCAAAGACGACACAGATAACTTCAATACGTCAAAAGTATTCTCTGCTTTTAACTTAGTTTGAGTTATATGAAAAAGTGAAGACAAAAGTCTTTAAACAAGTCAAATAAAAAAATAGAATAGGCAGAGATTCCCAGTAGTGAAACTGTGTCTTCCACTACCCTATCTTGCTTCCCATGAGACACACAGATGGATATGCAAGTGAGAGCAAGCTGGGGGGGGTCACAGTGCAGGGTCAGCCAGTGTGCACAGTGCAGGGTCAACCAGCGTGCTGCGCCCTTCCAGCTGGGGGTCACAGTGCAGGGTCAGCCAGCTGGGGGGGTCACAGTGCAGGGTCAGCCAGCTGGGGGGGTCACAGTGCAGGGTCAGCCAGCGCGCACAGTGCAGGGTCAGCCAGCTGGGGGGTCACAGTGCAGGGTCAGCCAGTGCGCACAGTGCAGGGTCAGCCAGCTGGGGGGTCACAGTGCAGGGTCAGCCAGCGTGCTGCACCCTTTCAGCTGGGGGTCACAGTGCAGGGTCAGCCAGCGCACTGCGCCCTTCCAGCTGGGGGTCACAGTGCAGGGTCGGCCAGTGCGCTGTGCCCTTCCAGCTGGGGGGTCAGGGCCTTGCTCATGGGCCCAAAGGCAGCGTCAGTCTGCCAGGTCTGGGATTTGAACTGGATACCTACTGAACATTGCCACAATTCCTGACCCACCCAAGGATGGAAGAGTTGATAAAGGACATTGATAATTGATTTTATGAGTTTTAAGTTCAAGTTAGTGTATGAGCCTAGATCTTCAGAAAAGAAATACATGGATATCTCACATTAAACATCGCAGTGGAAGAATCCATATAAGGGAAATCAGCAAACATGTGACTCTGCCTGAATTTTCATAAATTCCCTCTGGTGGATGAAATAAAAATTGCAGACAAAGTTATTCACAGGAATGCCGTACGTTATTGGTGTTTGTTCAAGCAGGTTTGTTTCAGTCTCTTTTCCCTCAATTTGTTTGGGGTTGAATTAGGTGGCATTAGAGTTTCTTTCACAGAAGAATAAATTAGAAATGTCAATCTTTTATAAAATAAAAGTATCAGAAACTGACTACCTGTGTGCACTGTTAGGAAATGGTATATCTATCTTGCAGCCCCACCAGTCTGACCAGCGGGTCCTCCCGTCTCCGCTTTCCTGCGTTCCCACACGAGAAAGGATGCAAACCATCAGAAGCCAGTTCCGGCAGGAGGGGGAGACACTGCAGTACGGAACAATGGGCTTGTCAGACTTGTTAAATTTAGTTGGCAAATTATGGGGGAAGGAGCGACAATGGAAAATAACTGGGAGAGGCCATCTTCCGGGCTGCTCTGCAGGCTTCCCAGGATGCCGTCCAGCCGGAGATGTTTCCCTCACCTGAGCCATTGCTGTTTTGTCATAATAAGTCCCAGGAGCCAATCGGCCGCTTTCGACGTTCAGATTTTGAGGCGTTCCTAGCAGGAGCCAATCGGCCGCTTTCGACGTTCAGGTTTTGAGGCGTTCCTAGCAGGAGCCAATCGGCCGCTTTCGACGTTCAGATTTTGAGGCGTTCCTAGCAGGAGCCAATCGGCCGCTTTCGACGTTCACGTTTTGAGGCGTTCCTAGCAGGATCCAATCGGCCGCTTTCGACGTTCACGTTTTGAGGCGTTCCTAGCAGGAGCCAATCGGCTGCTTTCGACCTTCACGTTTTGCGCCCTTCCTAGCAGGAGCCAATCGGCTGCTTTCGACCTTCACGTTTTGCGCCCTTCCTAGCAGGAGCCAATCCGCTGCTTTCGATGTCCACATTTTACGCTGCTACTGCCAGCAGCCAATCAACAGCTTCAATGTCCACATTTTGTGCCATTCCTGCCGGTGTTCCTGGTTGTCATGCATGCTATTAGAAGTGTGGTTTGCTAAGTCAGCTTTTCAAATTTCAGTTTCTATTCCAATTCCCTGATCAACACGAAGATGAATGTAATACCGCAGTAAAGCTGGATTCCTTTCTGCCTCTTCAATGTTTTTGTGGATTTATTTCCTAACACTGAAGCCGTTGCCAGAGAAACAACACTATCACTTTGGCTGTGAAGTGAGGAAACCCTATCCCACTTAATACTATGGACTGTTACCTGCTAAACTTTTTATCTTGCCAGGAAATGCAGCAGTACAGTGAAATGAATTTGTTTTTCTTTTGTTTAAGTACAAACTAATCTAGTCCTAAATTCACAAGTGTGGACCAGGCAAACGTTAGTTTTATAACCATATCGTATTACCTGAAACATCTTAATCACCAAGATAAACGACAGCCAATTCCTCACTGAATGTGTTATCTAGGAACAATTAAAACAAATGGGTTAAGGAATTAAAGCTCTCTCTTTGGAAATACCAAACATAGTTTTGTGATGTGAGAGCTGATAAACCCAACAGAGAGCTCATCACTCCAGCAATGGCTGTCCGTCTTAAACACCAGTTTATAATCCCAATCCCAGGCCTGCTATCAGTTAGCATTGGTGCTAATGTCCTTGCTACTCACTGGACTCCACCAATGTCAGTGTGCTCTCAAGTTCCCAGCATGCACTGCTCTTGTCACATAAACAAGTTATAGTGCACATCCTCAAGTAAAACAAGTTAATAAAAATCCACTGTGTTATTTATTTTTACTCAAAGCATTTCTTTTTTGACCAAGCTGCACCAGACAATTCCCAGAACAACAGGAGGCCTTGCTCAGGGACCCAACTTTGATATCACTCGGCCAACCCTGGGACTTGAACCACCGAACACTCGTCTTGGGTCATCATGAGGCCTCCAGCCCACTGGTTAAGCACCCTGTCCAGTAGGCCTTTCTCGCTCTTCACTGGCCTGATAAGGCACCTCATCATCTTCATTCCAGCCTCACGGTGGGGGTGGGGGGGGGGGGGGGGGGGGTTTTCAGAGTCCGCTTGTGCGTGTGCGTGTGCAAGCCCCCATGCGACGAGGCCGATCAGCATGCCTGTCATGGCCAAGTCCCCCGACTCCTGTAGCTCACAGCAAGGTGACGAGGGCTTTGGTGAGGGCTCCCCTCACACTGAGAAGATCCAAGGATGTATCACTTTAACTTCTGTCCTACAACAGGCGATGGAAAACCAGAGCATGTATGCAGAAAGAGGCTCATTGGAAAAGTTGAGTGCAGTCGTGCAGTTTGCCACAGAGAATGTCGCTTTCGAGTGGCTCATATGTTCCTCTTTCTCTGAGGACATTTATAAATGCGCTCTGGTTTCAAAAGGATGCAGATCTTTCTTTTTGACAGATTATTCCATCACAGATGCTGTTGTTTATCCACTTCTCCTTGCTGAATATCAGTTTTCCTCAGATCTCTGAGTAGAGCCGTTCTTTGGACGGCGTGTCGCCCCCCCTGCGTGGTCCCTGGGAGCCGGCGAGTGGGGGTCACGGTGATTTACTGCCCGCTACGGGGGGAGGGTCCCTGCGGATTACATCACTGGATTCTTAATCAGCTCTACTCCCTGTGCCAGGATGGACGAGATCCAGGCAGGGAAAGGAGGACCAAGCGAGATGTTTCTTGGCTCAGATTTCCTGACCCCTTTTCTCTCCTTCGTGACTTAGGATTCTGCACACAGCAGGCAAGTATCCATCCACATGCCCTCAGAAGTGTGGCTCAGTGTTCGGCAGTTAAATAGTTAAGTTAGCAGCACCAGGTTGCCTCATTAAGTCAAGTCAACTAAAGTCAGGGGCACTTCATTGTCATGCCACCCATATATAGGTAAACAACAGCAGAAAGTAGCGTTCCCCTGGTCCACAGTACAGCATACAGGCAGCAAGCGACGACAACAACAACAACAACAACAACAATAATAATAATAATAATAATAATAATAATAATAATAATAATAATAATAATAATAATAATAAGAAGAAGAAGAAGAATAAGCAGTCTTTAATTTTATACTACCCATATACAGGTATACTGGGTTTTCGCATTACTTGCTGCGATGCATTGCGAGTTGCACATGTTGATATGCAGGATGAGGCGTGGCCTTCGCAGACAGCCGGCGCCCAGCAGCTGCTCCCTGCCTCTCATCCCGCCATTCGGCCGCACACAGAAAGGCTCTCCAGAGCACCACCCTTTGTCTACGCGCCACAAAGAACAAACAGCCATATCTGTGGAAGCTCTTAGCTACCTTCCTCCGGACCCTGATCCAGCCTCCACACATCCCGGGGATTTAAACCGTCTCACCGTTTGCTCTTAAGTGTAGTTTCGAATCCACGTCTCATCTGCCTGCTTCAAAGCCTGAGGCGAGTGGACTATTTCCCTCAGTGACTGAGGAGTATCTTGGACACGCCGATAGGGCTGAAATCCCGTGTGATTCTGTGCTTAGTCAGCTGCCCCGGCGTTCCGTAATGCAAAGCAGCATTTTCAGAACCTCCTGCCACATGGACACCACAATAACTTTTTCTCATTATAGCTACAACAATATGAAGCCCCCACTGATGTTTATAGCTCAAATAAAAGAAAAAAACTGTGCTTTGAGCTACACTGGACACGAACACATCTAGTAGGATTGTTCTCCAACAGTAGAACATGGAATGTGGAGCCAGGGACATTAGTTTCCTTACAGTGGAACAGGGAAGGACAAAAGGAAGAGGAACGTGAAGGCTTCTCCCCAACCGTGCCTGAACATGTGACATGTGAAAATATATGTGAACAATGCTGGATCATGTGAGACTGATGCCATGTCATGCTAATGTTAGTTTTGCCACAAGATGGAAGTACATATAGGCAATGTTTTTCATTTAATTCAGACATTTCTTTCTGAAATATCTAAGCAGGTTGATGCATGAATCACAGCTACATAGTGCTGACCTCAAATCAGCTTCAGAGTGTGAGTGAGAGCATGCAGTGTCCATTGTTGACATCTTTCTGTGGTGTGAAGCGCAGTTCTGCAGGATCCAGCCTCTAGGGGGCGCCCTCACTGGCCAGACACCTGCATCGCTGAGGACAGCAGCCAGGCTAAGCATGTGCAGGGGCCACTGTGGCAGCTCCGCGCTCAGGGTGCCGAGGCTCTTGGAGTTCGAGCGGGACGTGAGTAATGTGAGCTTTCCAAGGAATTTCTCCTAAAGACTTCTGTCATCTAACTGGGCGGAAAAGCACATACCGCACAGCATAGTTTGCATGGCAAAATCTTTTGGGATTCGGGATCTTGCTGGCGTGCATGAAAAGTCCCTCACAAATATGCCGGCCGGGGGAGGTAGCCGAATAAAGAGCTGTGATTGTCTCAGTTTGCGCAAAACTGTCTGGTTTTCGCAAACAGTGAAGGCAGGTGAAGCCCACAGATGCCCTTGTTTCCGGGAAACCCCTGAACTCCGAGCTCTATGACCCCGTATGAATTGTTTTACCCTGTTTTCAAATGGATGACTACAGGAACAAAAGTTTGCAATTTCCCGCAATTGTCTATAAAGATGAGAAACATTCACATGTGAAAATGAGAAACATCTTTGGGGTTTCGGGTTTCCTCGCTGCGGTTTTCAGGGCAGAAACATTTGGAGGCGAAAGGGAGCAAGAGAAACCCAGTCAGAGATGAAAATAATCATCCACACTTCCCGTGGCAGATGCGGACGCAGGAACTCACAGCCGCGGGGCAGAACAGCCCTACCTACAACTTCTTTATTCACTAGAATCTCGGCCCTGAATTATCTAAGACTGAATCAGGCCGGATGCAATGAGATGACTGTCCTCGGCACAAATTTAGCCGTGTGTTTCTTGGAAATACATTCACTTTCACAGAACGAAATAAATTAAAAGCAACTGAGAACACATCAGCACCACACACTATGACGAAACTTCATATAAGATAACAGCAATTTGATTCAATGTGAATGAACATTAATGAGCAGAACTAGACTAACATATGGGGAGTAGGGGGTTTCTTTGAAGAGTATAATTTCTAAGTGAGGAATAACAATATATGTTTTCTTGTTTTGTATCGTAAGTTGTTCTGAGAACATGTGGAGGTAATCTTTGCAAATCTTTTTAAAAAGAAATCGAGGATCTGGGAATTGGATGGGGACGAGGCCGGTGTAATTTGTTTCCAGGAACTCCTGCAGCCTGATTACTATGTGTGCTAACGATCTCTGCCTGCCCGCAGTAACCTTACAGCACATCAAGCCCGGTCTGTCCTCCTCTACTGCTACTCTGACGTTACTCTGTAGCCGGTGACGAATCACAGAAACCTTCCCACTGACTTTATCTTTTTCACTGTTGTACTACAGAAATCTGTTTTTCTTTTCTGCGCTAAATCTCGTGTTTGATGTGTAATTAGGAATAAAATGCACTTCATTAAGCAGCTGGCTTGGAAGGCTTGACCAAAAACCTGCCCTGCACGTCAGACTTTTGCTTTTATAAGCTTTATTTATTTCACAATCACATTCATTTATATCACAATCACAACATGTGTGGTTTTTCATTATAACCTACTTTTCATCCACGCACAGAATGTTCCAGCATTTGCTGAAAGATTTCTGATTTAAAGATGAGGGATTTTCTGGGTTAAAGTTAGGACCCAGCCGTGGGTGTTTATGTTCTGGCCTCACAAACGTCACTCTGCTGTGATAATATGGATATCCAAGCTGGATCATTTTATAGTTCTGTACGTAGCTGAGAAATGTAACCTAACTGTGAAAGAGCACATGCGTGTGTGTCCTGTGCTTTGGTTTTAGCTGAACGATGTGTACAGCATAAACTCCAGACCATGAACTTGAAACTAATACAATAATTCCCCATTTAGCAAATCAGTGCTTAAGCTGTATTCCAGCTCTAACATGATGTTAGAATCATTTAAAACATGAAGGACAGTGGAAACACACGAGTTCCCATTAGCCATGCCCCCCCCCCCAGGACATAAAACGCTGTATAAACACCTACAACTGGAATCACGGCTGGCGTCCGAGTGTCGTCTCAGGTGGACGTTCTGTGAAGAAGGGGTCTGCTCAGCTCCAGATGAATGATTGACGGGCTATGGAAAGAGCTTAAAACCCAGAGGGTTGAGCTGGGACTCAGACACCATCAGCAAAATGATGTGTTTTTCCCCTTTCTTGCAGATTGAATGAAATACTGGACAAAGATGGTCGGCACAGACAGGGTTAAAGCTGATGTGCTCAGTGTTGTCAGAGCTGTATTTGTTATCCCGGTGACCCTGATCAGGGCAAGTGGTTGGAAGACGGATGGATGGATGGCTTTGCTAGTGTCGGGCCTCCCCTGAACTGATTTTTATCTTCATTGCTTCTGTCCTGACTGGAGGCCTGGATCTCAGACGACGGCAACTAAATGCACATGTGGATGGCAGGTGAGGAATGTGCCCTGGTGGGCAGGGACTGAGCTCAGGGCAGAGCCTTGGACTGGATCTCGGACCGTGTGTCTCTGGAGCCAGTGCAGTCCCTGGAATGGCTCCAGAAAGTGGCACACCAGCCCGTCCAGCGATGGATTAGGAGCACCTGCCATTCCCATCCAGTGTGGGAGAAGCCTGTGAAGTCAGTAAAGCATGAAGGACCGGCCACGTTCCCCGGGAGCACTTCGTTTGGTATTCAGCATCTGAGACGTGCAGGGCTACGCACTGCAAACGATTCACTGCTTGATAATTACCAATGTTACTATGAGTTAGTGCTCTGTGACAGTTTCACAGCAGAAGATTTGTGGTCAGGCATTTAAATGCTACACACAGCTAAAGGCAGAAAATGGCTTAATCTCGCGTGAGATTTAAAGTTCATTTAAACTAACACATGTGTCACTGGCTCACATGGAGGACTGAGGAGGAGCGTAAGCCTGATTAACATCTTCCAGTGCAAACAAATGTAGGTGCGAAAGAAACAGGACTGGGTGGTGGGCAGCACAGACCATGGGCAGCACAGGCACAGGTGTAGCACAGACACGGGGCAGCACAGGCACGGGGCAGCACAGACACGAGGCAGCACAGGCATGGGGCAGCATAGACACAGGGCAGCACAGGCATGGGGCAGCACAGACATGAGGCAGCACAGGCACGGGGCAGCACAGACACAGGGCAGACAGCTTGGCGCCCTGTGGGCGAGGGCATCCATTCAGGGAGAAGATATAATGGACTAGTTTGACAGAAGAGCAGTGACATCATTTCCTTTGTTGGTTAACACTCCCAAGATGGATGACCCTTCTTCTTTCATATTTTCAAAAAGAACAGACAACGGGATGCTCTGTGAGAATAGAGCACTTTATTAGATGCTGTTTCCTTCAACGTCGGGGGGGATGTTCTCACTGTTCAAACGGGAAGCCTCGCTTGAGTGTGACTCAGCAGGAAAGCATTGCTTATGGGGGCTGAAGTGCTCCTGCATTCCCGCCCCTGCCTGCATGTTGATGGGTGACATCGGACTGCGATGAGAGAGAGGGACAGAACAGAGAGTGCACCCAACTCATCTGCCAAAGGCTCGTAACTGGCTACTAGCTATGGGATGTGTAGCTTTTGGGAAATGAATTACTGAATTTATAGCAGACGGTCATTCCACAGTGAAATCTCTCCAGTGTTAACAGGATAAATATGCTCTTAGTTAGTTATTTGCTCTTAGTTAGTTATTTGCGCGATTCTGTAACAACCATAATTTAATGAATGTAATAGAATAACTTATGTTCACAATTTTCACCACACCCTCAGTCTGTCTGGGTTTTTTGACCCAGAAATGTCGAATCCCAGTGCTGGAACTCGCAGTCGTTATTACTGTGCTCTGAACTACCCAATGTCATCTAAATAATTTCAGTGGAAGGGAAAACACAGATATACAAAAACACAAGGCCCAAAATGACGATAATATTGAAACAGGGGAAGCCGCTTGCTCAGTAAAGTCACAGGTGCACCATAATCTTATTCTTCAAATATGATTCAGATGGATTTAGTGAAACAGGGGCAGCGAATGGAACCAAGCGTCAGCCGCTCTACGTGGCGCTGAAACGTTCATGCCAAAATCGCCCATGTTCTTCTTTCACTGTACTCCACAATGTCAAGACACAAATAAGCAAAGAGTATTTTAGGCAGACAAAAAGTATTAAAATTTGAGCCATGTTTACAGACATAACGCCAACAAATTAAATCAGCAATGAAAGTGAATCCACACTTAGACCTTAAATAGACATAATATTATATTTCTCATCCAGCAGCCAGAATCGCTAACCAAGTACAGAGTCCTCCTGACAGGAGACGCCCTGAACAGGATGCCACTCCATCAGGGTCAGGGACACACTATGGACCTATATATAAATATATTGTGCAATAACTAACCTTGTGCAATATTTATATTTACAGTGTGCAATAACTTCTTCTGGGCTACACATTCTGTGCAATAGCTTCCCCTTTGCAGTATTCTATACCCTTGGTTGTATATTCAGGAATTATTGCTCAGTATTCCCATGGTGTACAAAAGGGTGCTTATGTAGGCATAATGTGTATATATGTGTATGTGTGTGTGTGTGTGTGTGTGTGTGCGTGAATCTCACATATACAGTTTTATATTCTTCTTCTTTTTATAGTCTGCATTTGTTTATTTTACCGTGACTTTTATTAATTATTAGAGCTCTGCTTAGGTAGCATGCCTGATTTTAATTGTATAAACCAGTACAATGACAATAAACAGTGTAGTTCTAGACCATTTCAACTGTGGCCAGTTGTTCTGTTAGGGGGGGCAGATGCATTTGACCTAAATGTCTTCCAAATATGACTTAGACCAGATTGCCAGCATTAACAAGCAAAAGACAATTTTGAAAATCGATGTTATTTATGCAGTGCTTTGCAGTCACATTTCACAGTTTTTACAAATATGTAACTCACTCTGATTTCCTGTTTAGACTGTCCTGCTTCCACAAGCTTGATTATTTTTCTGCCGTTAACTTCGCTTTTCAGCAAATTAAGTGACTCGACCACCCAGCGCATCCCCATTAAGAGTCTGTCAGGAAAATGTGCTCACGTTTGTGCCTTGCCTGTTCCCAGCGCACAAATTTTTAGCTCATGCAATTAAATGTAAATAATAATAATAGCAATAATAATAATTCATTTATTTCAGACCCATGTAGCATGCATATTTAGAAGGGCCATGAATGTTGTCATGGGGGCATTTCCATCCACCCCCCCACCCCCCTAAACCACCCCTGACAATAAAGAAATTCTATTCTATTCTATTCTATTCTATTCTATTCTACGGGAGATAGAGAGACTGACCTGTGGATGGAAACCTGAAAACCCAGAGGACAAGGAGAACATGCCAATTGTAGACATACAGAAAGGAGGTGGGGACCGGAGCCCAAGCCCCCGAAGGCCCGAGGCTGTCACCGAGCTCCACACTGTCCATATCATACTTTGTTCTGATAAATAAGCTGTATTTTTACTGGTGGTCGGCATGATAGCTCATCAGGTAGCCTTGTGGCCGCTGACCTTCAGTTACCGCCTCTGAATTCTGCACCACCAATACCGTAACTGGGCAAAATGATATTAAACATGGTTCGATGGGTAAATGATTCAATATCAACATGCAATTATGAGTAGCTAGCTGATTAAACGAAATGGAAACCATCTGTGCATAACTGCAAATAAATAAGTAAACAAGCCTGACAGTCCCCATGGGATATTCCAACCAATGTTTATGCTTTGGCAATGCTGTCCTTGTGTTCCACAGAAAACAAACTGTCAGAAGGATCTGTCACGAGTGCGGAGAATCCAAAGTATGGCATGTCCTGCAAGCCTGGCCTGCCGTTTTTATCGTAACACAGAAAAGGGTCTGTTTTTGCTGGGATTCTTGGTCCAATGAATTTGACATCTTTACCAGCCTAAAATCAAACAAGTATTAAGAATGCTTAAAGTAAAGGTGAATCCAAACCATTTCTAAGACCTACAGTTTGATCTTTAATAAATTTTGCTTTCAAATCTTCAAATGCACAGAGAAACATCTCAGTTTGTGAATTAGTGCTGTGTGTTTTTTTAGGTGAATTACAATGATCTTAAGACGGACATGAAATAATTTTAGATTCACAGAAGCTTCAAGTCATCAGAATCATTTGAAATCATTTGAAAGTTGTGATGATTATGTCATATACAATTAACGAACTGGCCACGTTCAGAAACCATTGGCTGTCCCCCGTTAGCATGATAGCATGTTAGCATGTTCCAGTGCTGACAGCTGCTGAGATGCTTGGCAGCACTTGAAGGGACAGAGTCTAATATTAGGGGTGTATCATTGTCCACGCCCAGGACCCTGTTAAATGTGGTGCTGGGATAATCGGAGGTCATTAAGGAAGCTGGGAATGAACCCGCAGGTCTCCGAAAATTCAGGGATGTCAACAAAGCGAAGGCCATTCTGCAGAGCATGTTCACTGTGAGGGCACATCAGAGCCCTAGGCTATGCTCCAGAGCTGCTTCTGGAACCTTCCGCATGGTGCTAGGCCCCCAGTGAGGGGCAGAAGTAAAAAGGCTCCTGTAGGGGGCGTAGCCTCCAGCTGTTGTCCGGAAGGTTGGGTGTGGCAACCGATCGCGGTGTGGGGCTGTGCGTGAGAATGTGCTGTGCTGTATGTGCCACACGTGTAGGTGCACTGTGGGAGTGCATTTCACCTCCGGACCTGTAGGAGGTGTCCCATGTGTGTCCCTGAAGAGATGGCATGGAGGACAAACAGTGCAGCCTGATGTCCATAAGGTTCTTCTGAAAGATCAGCCTTTGGGGCTTAGAGAGACCCTGTCATTGTGGCCCATCACACGGGCTCACAGACGGTCTAAAATACAGTCACGGTAAACTTATGTACACATTTCATAGTCAGCAAACAGCTTAAATATGTTCATAATTTGCAGTATTTACTTCAAATACAAAGCATACTTTATGAACTAAGTTGCAAATTAATGTATGGAAAATGTATGAAAAAAACAAATTTTAAAATAATGATCTTAAAAATGTTGAGACGCTTTATTTTGTACTTGAGATTCATATTTACTCAGATTCATAGGTATCGTTTGATGTAGCTTGTGAACGAGAGCCGTCTGCCAAGTGAGCGTTTTAAAAGAAGACCCTTGACCTTCTTCACGGTTGGCTGACTGCATGTGGGGCGACAGGAACATGGTGGACTTGATAACTCATTTGGCGCCACGGGGCTTATTCATGTCATCTGATGTTACTGGTGGATAAATTTAAACAGTCAAGATGCACTGTTCCCTTCCTCGGCTCAGCTATAATGTTAGAAGCGGAGATCTGTATCACTGGGGATTTTGGCACGGAAAGATTACGCTCTGCCTTGTGTCCTCTGAAATATTCTTGTACAAAATATGTGTAACACAAGTACACCCAAAGTAGCCTGTGGTTTCTATTTCACCTGGAAACTGTTGATGCCCAAATAAATAAATATGTATGGTAAATAAATAAATATGGTAAATGAGTGTCCTTCTTATAGAAGGAGTTATAGCACAATGCTAACCCTTCAGTGCAGTGATAGCTCGCTCAAGAAGTCATCCCTCTTGCTCCACATCTCCTATGTGGATAAAGATGAGGAACTGGTGCCCTGATCATGAGTTTGTTCTCATGGTAGTGGACCTGTGGTTGGGTTCTGTGATGGGAGGGGGGTCTTTCAGCAGGGGCTGCGGGGCGTGCTGGAAGGCGTACTGTAGATGCATCACCCACCCCCCATGTATTTAATTAAAGGCGGCCTTCTAGCATACACAAAGGATGCAGTGTCTATGAAGAGTGCATTCATCTCAGCCCGATATAATAATTTCCATCTCTATTTTGGGGAGCAGGCCGCTCCGTGAGTCTCCATAATATGCAGACGATTGTTCGGGGGGAAGGATCTCGCTGGCTTGATGAGGACGCACAAACGGCAGCTTTGTGTCGGGGAAAGTGTCATATGGGATCGATCCGGCATGCTGGCATTCCCCGAGGATGAGAGCAACCGGGTGCCCAGGTCAGAGTTCAGCCCTGATGGAAAATGACACGTGAGTTGCTTCGGAGCGTGCTCCGACTCCTCTGGCAAGCTAACTTTAGCCACGACGCGTCATTGGTCCAGGCTGCTGACCACATGATTGCCGTTCGCAGCTGTCTCGGTCATTTACAATGAGCTCCTGAGCAAATGCATCTCCTCTCTGCTCTGAAGGCCCGATTCAGTGAAATTAATGACATGCTGGTCCTTACAAACATCCCTGAAGTGAGAACTTTGGACAGCTTCAATTGAGTCATTTGTATCTTAATACATTGTTAGTGGCCTTTTCATATGAGAAGAAAATATTATGCACATTTTAAATGGTGTAGTAATTTTTTTTGTATCTCGATCGTTACTTCTAACCCAATTTACTCTGACAGACCTCTGAATTAGAGACAGGGATCTTTTGTTGTTTGGCATACCATGGATGCTGTACAGCAGCAGCGGTAATGTCAGGCGACACCAGCACAATCTTCAGTGACGCAGAATGCAGTAACACACACCATCCATCAACGTGTACAAAAGAGGACCCAGACCAACCCCCCTGTTTAACAGCTTGTCATGGAAAAATGCGTCCCTAGACCAAAGCCCCTCTTTGCGGAGATTTTTGCTGAGAACGTGTTTTCACCCTGTGCTTGTTGTCATACGGGTTCGCTTTCCTATTGTGGACTGGAGGTCATTATCTCCGCTGCGAGTCCAGGCTACGGCTTGACCTGCAAAGCCGAAGATCGGGCCAAACAGGAAGGGGGCCATCGGCACAGAACCCGACCCCTTCCCATTCTGTGTGTTTGTGGTATGATCCTCCTGGCCCCAGTGTGCATTTACAAACATCCAAATGACCTCCTTCAACAGTGCGGGGGGCGTTTGCTTTGTTTGATTAAGTATTCAATTTCTGAATGCAATTACGCATAAATAAATATCTCACGAGGTCATGGCACAAAGCTGGAGGATACGTATGATCTGGGTTCAAGTGGCGTTATGTGAAATGCGCTTAGTTTCAAAACAAGTAGCCGACTTCAGCAGCTGGGGAGGTTGTGGTGTCTTTGACGAACAGCTTCTTAGCCTATTTACGTTAGAGGAAGAGTACATCCTGTGTGACCCTATAAACTCAGACAATATATGTGAGATAGAACACAGGTCCATGCTGTCCGTGGTGAGATATTGAAATTAAACTGAATGATTCCTCATGTTCTGTATGTTTCTATTTGGACATACTAAGGACAGCACGGTGTTGCCTGGGTGTACTGTTTAGCACTGTTATCTCACACCTCTGGGACCAGTGTTCAAGTCTCCACTATGGTTCCATGTTCTCCCTGTTTCATCGTGGGGTTTCCTCCACAGTTCTCTGGTTTGGAGCCCCATCCTGGGTTATTTCCTGCCTTGTGCCCATAGCACCCAGGAGAGGATATGGACCCCCTCCAATCCTGAATGGAACAAGTGGGTACAGAAACTGGATGGATGGATGGATGGATACACTTGCCATAACACAATCCTAAAATAATACCTTATTGCAAGTATTGACCTTCTGCACACTGCAGTTATACAGATGAGTTCTGGTAGAAATGTCTGGTTAGGACTGATCTGAATATGGGGGGGGGGGGGGGGGGTGACAGTGCTGCAGTGGTGTGCTCTGTTGCCAGACCTTGGGGACTAGGTTGTGTGGAGCTTGCATGTTCTCCCCATGTCATCGTAGGGATTCCTCCGCAGTCCAAAAACATGTTATGGTGAACTGGAATTTCCAAATTGTCTGTGTATATGTGTCTGTGGTCTGCCGAGGGATTGGACCCCATCCAGAGTTATTCCCTCGAGCTTGTAACTTCTGTGATGGACTCTGATTCATGTGAGTCTTGGTACAGATTAGATGCCATGTATGTGTCCTTGGGAGCAGCTCTGATCGGGGGCACTGTGTGGAGAATGTTCACACGAACACAGTGTCAGCATCCATCCGTGTGGAGCATGTTCACACGAACATATTGTCAGCATCCATCCGTGTGGAGCATGTTCACACGAACACAGACAGGTGTTACCCTGAACTTGCTCATGATTTGGACCAAAACATGGGAAAACCAGAGTTGACTAGGATCTGAACTTGGACCGCTGTCAACTGAGACGGGTGCCTGATGACGGGAGGACTTTGGATCTCGACATGCATCCTGTGCATGTTTGTGCTGGACGTGGAAATCTGATGGTCAGTGTGAAATGTTATCACACTGTGTCAGGAAATCGCCCAGGACCCCCCCGCCAGATCAGTTATAGTTGAGATAGACAACAATAGCTTTTGGCACCACCCTGCTATTCCTCATAGGTAGGAGATGCTGCCCTTGGCTCATTTGGGGCTGGAGATGTTTGCTAAGATTCTGCCATGGAATGTACCATTTATACGCTGCCTAATTCCATTAAGTCACTGTTGTCGCTTATTAAATGCAAATTACTCAAGTATAAACCTGAACATTTACTGGAGCGGTCAAGTAAGAGTTAGCAGCAGACCCTGTATAATGATGATTATCTTAACTAATTATAGTTTATGTTTTAATGATTACCACCCACCACTAGTGATGAAAGCGAAGAAAAAAAAAGCAGATGTGTGACAGATGTTACACACAAATTTGATTTAGCTGGCCTGTTATCTGACTTCACGGAATCCCTAATGTGTTAATTATTACCTCAAAGATCACATATCTATACTTTTAATTTTAGGGTTGTTAGTGACAATGAACCCAGTGGTGCAGGTATGAAAACAACCACTCATTGTTAAACAGGGCAAAAAGAACCCAACCTAGTGGTGCATGACCCTCGTAAACATCCTTCCAAGGGCAGTGGGGCAGAAAGGATGATGGACTAGAGCCCCCAGCCCTGGTTGACGCAGACCATCAGACTATAAACCCGGAGACACAGACCACAGCCACTGCAGGAAATGAAAGCTGCTTGACCAATGGGGTTGACCGCTGGCAGACGCCCATCACTCATTCGTTATGATGTCATGCAGTGCATTTCCTGTCCTGAGAGTCGAATAAACAGTGGACTCAAACTCGTGTTTTGAAGACATGTGTGCAGAATTGGAAACACATGCTTGGCAATTTGTGTTACTGTTCTCTTTTTATCAGAATGATGTGACTTTGCAAGCTGGTTCTAATTTTAAAAAATAAACAAGGAAACAATAGCAAAATGTATTATCCCTAAAAACAGCAGAAATGAAGAAGCCATTTTAACAGTGGATCTATCTATCTATCTATCTATCTATCTATCTATCTATCTATCTATCTATCTATCTATCTATCTATCTATCAACCTCTAAGTCAGCAACTTCTGGACTACAGGGCTCTGAGGGCATTTGGTACAACCCTCAGTTGAAGGCTTTCATGGAGATTTTGACCATCAAGGGCTCCTGCAGAATGTATTACACATTTTAATGGAGACCTGCCTCATGACTGGGACATCATGCCCTATAAGCAGCAAACCTGCCCCTCGCTGACTTCAGATGAGCAACTTAGGTCACGAAGGACATAGAACTGAATGTGTCATGTGACCTTCAAGGACCTTAGGTGTACAAATCTGGGTACATGTGTCACACTCTAGTTCAGGGGTGGCGAAACTGGATCCATGGAAAGCTGCTGTGAGTGCAAGTTTTTGGGATAGCCTCTCAATCAGCCAATAACTGTGGGTCCCCAGAACTGGAGTTAAAGACCACTGGCTTTATTATTGGCTGATAGAAAGGTCATCCCAAAAAGCCACACCCACACTGGCCCTCCATGGATCAGGTTCCTCACCCCTGCTCGAGTTCCTGCAGCAACTACGGATTTCTTCAAATGATCCAGAGTGGGATATGAAATCAGTCAATGTGCCAAGAGTAAATATGTCCATTCAAACCACGGCCTCCTTTTGATGTGATCAAATATCTACTCATCTACCCAAATCCCCCACCTACCCTCTGTGGTCAGTTCCCAGCAGGTTGTCGTGGTGGCACCCGCCAAAAAGCTGAGGCGTGCATTTTGTATGATTTTGCTTCCCATGCCAGACAAGTCACTTTGCTACACAGAGTTCATAGTGCCTAATCCTTGAATAATGTGGATAACCGAATCGATGTACACACACTGTATGGTTTACTTGCACGCAAAGAACGTTTAATCAAATGCACATGCCAAGAAACAAATATACGAAAGACAATAAAAGGCTAAGCCGGGATCCTTGCCGAGATTTTTATTGGCATGTAAAAGTTCTGAATCCTAAACGTTGCAGTGAATGTTTAGCACTGGCAGTTTTGCTTCAGACAAGGCCTTGGCTTTACAGACATTAAGTGTTACGGCCGCATGTTTGCATCCATGCTACCCTTTGAAGTTTCTCAGACAAGCTGAGTCCACCAAACACTTCCCTGGAGAAGCATACGTTGAGATCAATGTGAATGTGTCAGTTGGGAAATGTGCGATCTGTGTTCCAAGTTTCTGGTGTCTGTTGTTTTTCTGGCATTCTGGGTTGGAAGACCAGCTGATTGTGGCTGTTTACCCTGATTCGGTCCACTTGCGCCTTGTTTATGTCTGCTCTGCTTGGCTCTTTCTCATCCACGGGAATCCTGTCTAGAGCCCAGGGCCCATCCTGACACCTGCCTAACACGTTGACACCCACACTGACTGAAACCCACACAGACACTGGAGAACATGCAAAGTCCACAGAAAAGCCAAAATTGGCGTCGGGCCAGAGAACATCATGCTTGAACACTGGCTACTCGAAGAAGAACTCTTACAAATAGATTAACGATTCTGGTGAAATTATCGCTCATTTGAAAACTCGTGATTAACAAAAATACAACGAGCATGAATCAAGTTAAGCTCTGGCATATCTGAAATAGGAAAAGGGAATTTGGTGAAAGGCTGCCTGAGCATGTGTCCTAATCTGGCCTAGGCTCTGCCTTTTGGTACAGCTCTGTTACCTTCTAAATGAGTTTGGATGACATCTTACTCATGAAGAGTTTTTTAAAGCCCCGAGAACATTAGCTACATGTTTTTTTTTCCCCCTGTAATCCAAAGACAGGCTAATTGTGGTCTTTAAATTGCCCATAAAGTGTGATGTGTGTGGTCTGTGATGGACAAGCATCCCATTCAGAGTGTACTCCAGCCTTGTATAACTGGAATAGGACCCTGACCAGTGATGGAGGGATGGATGATGAATAGATGATGGATGGATGATGGATGGCCCAGGTACGGATTTAATTTAATATGCTCTAATCACTGATCGCAGCACCAAACTTTAGCATATTTTTTCAGTCTCTTTGGTTAAACCCTTACAAGTGGCTCATTGTCCTGGCTGCACTGAGAGTACAAAGTGAAGGACATTATATTTATAGATGATATGCATAATCAGGCATAAGGATTATCTTTTGATGTTCTCTTTTTGATGTGCATTTATCTGATCACAGGAGCACAAATAGTCAAAAGTATTAGACTGTGCAGAGAAAATGTGGTATCTTAGCAGCAGCCATGCCGGTTTGCATTAGATTAGACTGTGCAGCCAAACATAGACTCCGCTATTCCGCGGAGGGTAAGAGGTTGGTAAACATTGCGCTGCTCGTTCTGTTTCTGCTGTCCTTCAGATTCACGGGATGGTTTATGCCAGAGGGGGGCAATCTTAACCAGAAAGGGCCGCAGTGGTTTTCGCTGCAGCTCCCTAATTAGGTCACTAATTAGAGGACTGATTGGCTGAAGAGTCCTCACACCTGGGTTTGA